>JAGFNQ010009176.1:0-76591 GCA_024364735.1 Boesenbergia rotunda | reverse complement strand
GAGCTCATTCAACCGTTTAGTCAGGCTTGGATGTGTCCAACAACCAAAACTAAGGATTGACCTCTGACTCCAACTATATTATTCATAAACTAATTCCATGGTTTGAACATGTTGAGGTTCAAGTCGGGCATGGATGTGTCCATCAACCCAACAAGAAAACAAAACTCCGATTCTAACCATATTAATGGAAGGTGTTAGCCTTAATATTTTGTAAGGGGTGTTTGGGTCTCATTCTTTTCTAAGCACATTCATGACATAATTATGTCATGACTAACGATTTCCTTAATAAAGTATGTATGTGACTTAATTTATCAAGTCTCATGAATTAAATTAGGAACCGGATTTCCGAATTATAATTTCATACTTTATTAAAGGAATTGTTTTGGGAAACAATTTCCTAAAATGTCATAATTAATTTCGGAAATAATATGTTCAAGATTTTGATTTCTCTAAATCAAATCTTATTAAATTAAGAGACAAATCCCTTAATTCAACTACATATTATTTTCATGAAAATCTTATTAAGAAAACTCTATAGGAAACCATTTTCCTAATTAATTTTGGAGACAACAATATGTAAGAGCATCACCTCTTCAACAATATTTTCATTCATGGATTTAATTAATTACAACAAATCGTTTTCTAAGGGTGGCTCCCCGAGGCTCAGATACCCAAAAAAAGTAATGTGTTGTAAATCCAATTGGACGGCTCCCCGAGGCTCAATCCAAATCAAACATGACAATTTCAATTAAAAATTGGGAAATTAAATTACAACAACTAACTTTAAATTGGACGGCTCCCCGAGGCTCAATCCAAAATAAAGAATTTTGTTGTCAATTTAAAAACCAATTCAAATTTAATTGTCAAATAACTGTCCATGAATTTGTCTAGACTTTCTCAAAAGAAAGTGCCCAAAATTGCGAGATTTCAAAAATAATTTTTTAGAATAATTATAAGTTTCTGGTAAAAAGAAAACATACATATTTCCAAAAATTGTAAAATTTCTAAAATAGAAAAATTTCCAAAATTTAGAAAGTTTCCAAAGATGGGAAGTTTTCACAATTATCATAAAATTTTAGAAACTAGAAAATTCCAAACGTTTGTGAAATTTCATGAGGATTTCCAAACATTGAAATTTCTAAATCAAAAATCTATTATAATTTGAAAGTTTCCATAATTGAAAAATTTTTCCGAAATTGAGATCATGATAAAGTGTTCCGCAAAACAATTATATGATAATGTCGAACACTAACCGCGGCTCTGATACCACTGTTGGGACCGGGTGCATGTTGACAAGGATACGAGTTCGTAAAATTCAAAATTTTTACGTGCAGCGGAAGAGTTTGCATAAAATAATTTCCTAAATTATTTTAACTTCGTATCTAGCATGCAACCCTATGGTGTGTTGACATAATCATAAAATAAAATATTGCGGAAAAGTAAACTAATTTACTTTTATACCTCGCGTATCTCGAAGGAAGGGACGAGATCCAACCGTAGCGTCCCTTGGAAGCTTCGCCTCTATTAGCGTCCACGCCGAGTTCTCTCCGGGATGACTTCGCAAAGTCACGAGTTTTGTGCCAACGAGAACTACTAGATTCTCGGAAGGCACAACTAGAAGAATAAGAGAAAATAATGGAAAACTAACCAACGAAGTAACGGAATCGAATTCCGGGAAGAGAGGAATCGCTATCCGCTTCTTCTTCTTCGTGTTCGGGTTCTCCTTCTTCTTCTTGAAGCTCACGGCCTCCACCACCTTGGATGTAGGTTGGGCGCCAGCCCTAGGGGAGCTAGGGTGGGCGCCGGCCCTAAGGGAAGAGAGGGAGAAGGAGGAGAGGAGAGATTAAGAGAGAGAGGGAGAGAATAATTAATCTCTTGATTAATTGATTGGAATAAGGGCTAGCCTTTGGTTCCTTTATATAGTAGCAACTCCTTTGCTAAGTCTCCCTCTAAACCGAATTAACGGAATTAACGGAATTAGTTATAAGAAATTTATCTTCTAAATTTTCTTATTAATTATTCCGTTTAAACCGAGTCTTTATTATAAACCAATTTATAATAAAACTAATTCTTCTTCTCTTTAAATTATGGAATAAATTTTTATAAGAAATTTATAAACTTTCTTATTATGGAAAAATCAATTTATAATTGATTTTATAAAATTAAAATAAACCAATTCATGGATTATTTTAACTTCCATAAAAGAAATAAATTTCTACAAATTTATTTATATAAATTTCTTTATACAAATTTATTTATCCATAATTTATAAAATAAATCACACTAGATTTATTTTATTAATTAAACCAATTAAATTAGTTTTTCTCCCTTTAATGGCCGGCCAACACCAAGAGGGTGGACACCCTCTTTGGTCGGCCAAAACAACCCGAACCGATCGCGAATTAAACTCATTTAATTCGCCCAAAAAACCTTCAAAAGACTTAGCCATTTTTAGCTTCCATTGCGCCTCTGACTAACTCAGATTCGACTTATTTCTCTTGCTCGGAAAATCCAATTTTCAACTCGTTTTAAATCCCTCGGATTACTCGTAGTGCGTGTGACTAAATAGACTTTCGATTTATGTTAGCCGTCTATAATTTAACTAATTATAGAACGATCATGAGTGACACCTAGTAGTACATCATGATCCCCAATTAATCGAAAGATCAACGGTTTGACCTCAGAAGAAATTATTCTGAAACCCTTCAGCAGCTCTAATGAATCGTGCCCCATTCCCTTCACCACCTTATACCCACTTGGTTCAGGACACGGTCAATGGTGTCAGTCCCCACTAGGCTGACTACGTCACACCTAGCCCAAGTAGTGTCTTTCTCGTCCTTTGGATTTCTAATTACTCTCATGTATTTAAGAGACTCGCACTCTTAACATGATATGCTCTGGCCAGAGGCTTTGAGAAACAATCCGACGATAGGCCTGGGTATACATCTCCTCGCAAGGAGTGGTGAATCCTTTGTAGGCTGTTCAAACATCTTCGAGCACTTCGGCTTATACCCGATCATCCTGGGTCCACACCTCCTTGGAGATGCTTGCTTAAGATGTCCAAGTATAAGTCTCCATGACCAAGATGACTTGAACACCGCAAGTCAAAGGAACATCGCACTTAAGCCACAGTAAGATCTTCATTGACATATCTATATGTAGATTCCCATATGAAGTCTTACAGCTAGTCACTCCAATGAACTAGTTCCCTTAACTAGCATCCATGTTTATCTCCGGACATCCCAATGTCACCAGCCAGTGAGAATCAGCTGATTAGAGAATAACCCATGCTAGTCTCAACCGAATTGATAATGTCCGTATTTATCAATTCATCGACTAGGGATATTTCCAACACTTCACATTTGCACATTTAGAGATAATCACTAGTTGCGATCCCATCACAAATTCTCTTATGCTGTGAATTGTATGGCGGACATTCAGTAGATGAGTTTAAGATCCCAATCAAATACACAAACATGTATACTCAAATAGTGAATTATCATTTATTGAAATAAATGTTTACAATCATAAGGCGATTGCCTTAGGACACTTCTCTCATATCACTAACAGGTTCTGAGTTGGAGACGACAGCAGGCCGGGGCCCCGATCAACTCAGACGAGGAGATTGAGGTCGACGTTGGAGACATAGCTGCAGCAGCCCGAGCACACATAGACCAGCCCGCTCCACCGACACTCTACGAGAGAGTGACACATTTAGAGACACAGGTTCAGAGTCTCCGAGAGGAGGTCGAGGCCTATCACATCGAGCAGATGGATGCTCGTAGAGCCGATCGAGAAGTGGCAGATGCACGATATATTGAGATGATGGCACGATTAGATTCATGGCAGCCTGGCCCATCTGATCATCCCGGTCCATCATCTTAGTTTTGCCTAGCATTGTACCAGTAACTATTTGACTGCCCCTACTCAGTAGGGTTGACTTATGTTTGACTGTGCCATGTTGACTAGCTTATGAGTACTTGTTTCTTTTCTATAAGGCAGTTAGGATTGTGCTCTGTAGAATAAATTAACTCTATTTTTGATTTTTTTTATTTAGTTTTAAAAATCAGTTTCTAAAAAGAATTTTGAAAAACTGTTGTTTTTTTTAAATCAGTTTTTAAAATCTTTTCCAACTTAGTTTTTTCTTAAAACTATCCCCTTTCAAAACTAGGGCTTTTTCGCAAATGGACTTAGCCTAGGTCCTAACCCTAGAACTGCATGCACCTATAGACTTAGAAGCCAGCATCTCACAAGCACCTTAGGATACTTTTGATTGATAACCTAGAAAGGGTTGAGATGCTTAGGTCTTTGCCTTAATTCAAGATGCTTTAAGTCAGTGCATCTGCAGAAATTGGGGCACTAAATACAACTTACACAGCAATCAAGTTAAGTGTCAAGTTTAGAAAATCTAACCTATACAGAAACACTTAACTTGACTAACCCTAGCAAAAGCTACTGTTTATAATAGTTAGAAAGTAGCTAAATGAGTTAGACAGGTCCCTACAAGAGAAAATCAATTAATTTGGTTCAAGTCTTATCATGAATTGGTTCAGTACAGCAAAATCAGCAAATATTTTCCTTTATGAAAGTCATTTCCTTTAATTTCTGCTTTATTTAGCTGTTTTTTGATATATGGCAAAGGGGGAGAGATAGGAAAGGAGAGAATTTAAAATCATTTAAAATCTTTTTAAATTCTTCTAGCTCAAAGCTCAAATTTTTTTTCTATCCTTTATTCAAAAGAAGTACCTAGTTTCTCAAAGTACTTAAGCTTCTCAAATTTTCAAAATTTTACTAAGTACTTAAGCTTCTCAAATTTTCAAAAAACTTTACTAAGTACCTAAGCTTTTTTAAAAATTTACTAAGTACTAGAGCTTGTCAAAAATTTAAGTTCTTTTTGGTACTTAAGTTAAAACTTGCAAAAACCTTTTGAGTACTTTAAAAACTTAAGACTTCAAAATTTTTTTTCAAAAGTACTCTAAACTCATGCTTTCAAAAACTCTTCTATGTACTTTTAAAACCTTAAGTTGTTAAAAGATTTCCAAGTACCTACACTTAAGTTTTCAAAAGTCCAAAAATCATCTTTGAAAATACAGAAGATTTCTGTGAAAAAATTCTAAGTAAAATTTTTTTCCTTAAACTTAGAACCCCACGAATTTTTGAAAAATCTAGGGGGAGAATCCTTCCAGGGGGAGGGAACAAAACTTAGTGTTTTTACATGCTTTGATTAAACTTAACTTTTTGAACTAGGATTACCATAAATCAAAAAGGGGGAGATTGTTGGTGCAGAAAGCACCAAAGTCAAACCTGTATTTTGATAATGGCAACAGGGTTCAAAAGTTAAGTCTTATTTGTTATCTAATATGTCCCTCTAGTGTGCAGGGTAAAAAGTCCTAGCGAAGGGCTGCTAGGCACTGGCGAAGGAATGCCAGGGCAAAAAGTCTTAGCGAAGGACTGCTAGGCACTGGCAAAGGAATGCCAGGGAAAAAAGCCCTAGCGAAGGACTGCTAGGCACTGGCGAAGGAATGCCAGAGTGAAAAGCCCTAGCGAAGGACTGCTAGGCGCCAGACAAAGGACAGCTTGGGACTGAAGCCCTAGCGAAGGAATGCTAGGCACCGGGTGAAGGACAGCTCGGTATCCAAGACCTGGCAAAGGACCGCCAGGCAAAAGTCCAACCAAAGGAGCGGTTGGCATCAGGTACATTCTCCCGAGAGGAGTAGGTGAGGACGCATTCCCCGTCGAGGGAACAGTAGGCGTCGGTTCGACCTAGGGTTCCATTTTGGAGACCCAAAGTCAGAACCAAGACAGCTAAGGCTGTATAAACTAATATTTTATTATTTTATTGTGTTTTGGACTAACCCTGGATGCAGGACCGAAGGAACGAGTGTTTGCAGCTCAGAGAGCCTCAAAGGAATGAGGCAACAGCTGACCAGGGCGCCCGGAGTGTCCCGGGCGCCCCCAAGGTGAACACAAAACACAAGAAAAGCAAAGCAGCTTCGACAGTGCAACTCCCGGGCGCCCCCGTGCTCCCGGGCGCCCCCGTGCTCCGTGCGCCCCCGTACTCCTGGTCGCCCCCAACAGCAAAGCACCGAAGCTCACCCCAGCGAAGCCAAGGGATAAAGTTTGACCCGGTCAACCCGGGCGCCCTCAGCGCTCCGGGCGCCCCGGTCAAGGTCTGATCCCGAATTTGAGGGGATCAGAATTGACCGAGACCGAGACGGAGCGACCGCCACGTGGGGGGGCGCCCCCGACATTCCGGGCGCCCCCAGGCCCTATATAAAGGGCCCTCGACCCCAAGGCTCAGCAACACTTCGAATCAACGCTTCTACGCTCTTCTGCTCTCGCGCCTCGCTCCGGAAACTGCCCAACTCGAGCCGACGATGTCCCGCTGCTCTTGAAAAAGTCAACCTACAATCGGACGTCGGTAAAAGAAGAGCCTTTTTAATTATTAAAGTTTACTGTGCAATAGTTGTAAATCAATATTTGTAAACTGTTTTTGCGCCTCATATAGAATTGCCCAAAGTAAACGATCAACGATCGTGGGCCTTGGAGTAGGAGTCGACCTAGGCTCCGAACCAAGTAAAAAAGTACTGTGTTCGCGTATTTGCTTTTATCTTCCGCTGTGCAATTTCTCTTTCCCTAAATCCGAACGATTTCCGATATTCACCCCCCTCTATCGGTTCTCTCGATCCAACAGGATCCTCCTAGCATTAGCATGAAAATTCCAGATGAGACTGTTGAGGCAGAGCTAATTGCTGATGATGTTTCATTTGACATAGAGGGAGGAGATTTGAGTACAGATAAGGTTGAAGATGCAATAGAGACAGAGGAATTGGAGGGGATGGATGGAAAAGCATGTGACAGCCTTGAATTCGAAACTAAAGCTTTACAGGACTCTTCTTATCTTTTATTTTGTGATATTGCTATTGATAGTCCTAATTTTTCTAATGAGGTTGTTGCAGATATTACTGAGGAAGCATGCACGGGAGATGATTCTATAGGTGTAGGGGATTACACAGAGCCCCAGGGACAACCAACATTAGAAAATTCAGAGGACAAGCCAGAAAGTGTAGGGACTTGCATGATGAGAGCAAGAACCCAAGGATCACCTATTCCAATTGAGTGTCCACCAGAACTTGAGCACGATCAGGTAAGTATTTCTCCTTTTCCTTTAGAAAATTTCAGAGAGGTGTCTAGAATTGCATGTGAAGCATGTCTTGATACATCTTTTGTGAAAAATAATGATGAGAATTCCATAGAGGCACCTAGGCTTGATTTTATTCATTGCGATGATATTCTTGCTATATATTATGCTGAAACTAATTGTGAACAATTCTTGGAGGTGGCTGAAATTGATCTTGTTTATTATGATGAATCTCTTGCTATATCTTATGCTGAAGTTGAGTGTGAAAAACTTATGGAGGTACCCGAGATTGATTTTATTGGCTGTGAAATATTTCTTGATATACTTTATGTACAAACTGATTGTGAAAAATTTTTAGAAGAGCCTGAAATTGATGTTGTTTATTGTGATGCAGCTCTTGATATATCTTATGCTGAAATTGATTG
This sequence comes from Boesenbergia rotunda, assembly GCA_024364735.1. Classification (NCBI taxonomy): domain Eukaryota; kingdom Viridiplantae; phylum Streptophyta; class Magnoliopsida; order Zingiberales; family Zingiberaceae; genus Boesenbergia; species Boesenbergia rotunda. Next base: position 69,025 of record JAGFNQ010009176.1, on the reverse strand, counting down.
TGAAAAACTTATTGAGGAACCGAAAATTGATTTCATTGGTTGTAATGCATTGCTTGATACATCCTTGATGGAAAATAATTGTGAAAATTCCATTGAAATATCCAAAATAGATTTCATTGGTGGTGATAAGTTTATTGATATACCTTTTGTGGATTTTAATTGTGAAAAATTCTTTGAGCTGCCAAAAAGTGATTTTATTGGATGTGATGTATTTTTGGATACATGCTATATAGAGATTGATGATATTGCACTTCTTTCTTACCCTGCATGCTTGAGAAAGGTATTACATGGTTTTGCAGTGTCCAGACGACTTCTGGAGTGGGTGCTCCATCTGAACACTCCAACCTCCTGGAAGGAATTTCAAAAGGCATCAAGAGGGAGGAGTAGATCTTACTTTAATTCATAGCACTCCATTCCTTACATGGATCTTGTACCTAAATCGCCTTCGGCCACCTGAGCATTTTCTGTAAAGTTCAAGTGTGGGGGAGCCATGTACCATGAAATTAATCAAATGAAGGCAGCTCTCTCAACTACTCATACTCCTCCACTGCCACGATGGAGGCTGTTTCTTGATAGACTCCGACCGCCAGAAATAAAGGGGAGTTTGTTCTTTCTTGCATTTTCTTTCATTGCATATTTCATTTTTATGTTTTCTAGAAGTAGAATTTTCTTTTAAAATGAGTTATTGCTAATAAATTCTTAGGTAACATAGAATGAATAAAAAGACATTGTAAATACCATGTTATTTCTTTTAGCACTTTTCTTGCATGACTAGGAATAAATGTATCCCTCTAGGTTGTTTTCATGTCATTTTAGAGTCTCTTGAAAATAAATTAAATTTGGTTGTTAAAACTTAGGGTTTGAGCTAATGGATGAATTCTTGGATACTTGAGTACTACTTGGCTTTAGATTCTTAATTGATGACTTGAGATGAACTATTTTTGCCTTGTGAGAATTAGTCATATTTTTGTGATACACATATGTAATTGTACTCTAGAACTTGCTTAGGTTCTTTCAAAACCATATTTCAATGATTGGATCACATTTATTGAGACTAATCAATTTGTTTACCTTTCCATATCAATTTTTGGCAATAATCATGTTTATTCTATTTTTCTTTCCTTATTTCCTACTCTTAACCACATTTTTCTAGGGACTTGTTTGTTTGGAATGTTTCTTAATGCTACTTTGCCCGAGACGGACAAAGGATTAAGTGTGGGGGAGTGACTAGTGTTTTGGAAATATTTGGTATCAAAGAGACATTTCATGTCAAGAAAAAAAAATTCTGCAATTACATGTGCCAAGAATGAGTTTGAGTGAGTTTGGTGTCAAGAATGAGTAAGAGAGATGGAAGCAATTGGAGATCTAGATCCCGTATTATATTTTGAAGATTCAAGTGGCAAGCAATGGAAAAATCTGAAGAAGAAAGAATATGACACGCAAATGGCACAAAAAGTTTGTGCCAAAGTGAAGAAAATTTTTTTTCTGTGAAGCTATTCTTGGGCAGAAATGTTGGACTTGCAGCTGTTCTTTGCTTAGGAATCAGAAGCACCTTGCTAAATGCTGAACTGCAGCTGTACAAAATTTGAAAGGCTGAACAAAAGTCTGAACAAAAGCTGAAAATGAGCTGGAAAATCTGAATTGCATAGCAAGGGAGAGCTTGTAATCTGCCGAGGATTGACTTGGAGCTGCTGAATTGAAACAAGCTGAATGCAAGTGAGCTGCAAGAGGCTGAAATCTGTGGAAGAAGTGTAGTGGAATATGTATTGGAAAGAATTCAGAATTGAAATGCAAAAAGGACTACAATTGTGATACTATAAAAATAGTTTTGTCAACTTGGGGTTGAATTTGATTTTCCTAGGCTATGAATCAGGGAATGAAGTTCAGAAATGCATCAAGGCGTATTGAGTACACACAATACTGACCAAATCAGGAAGAAATTTGGATGCTAGAAATTCTGATCAGAGCCGAAAAGCAATTGCATGCAGTGGCTGAAATTCAACTTGTTGAGCAGAATTTTTAAGTGAAATAGTTTAAATGCTCTACTATTCCTAGATGCTAACTGATGTAAGGCAATCAGAGAATTGCAAGGTCTGGAATTAGTTGCTATGGAGCTGGAATTAGAAACAGAAAAAAATGCAATCGAAATGTGCCAACTTGAAGTGAGTGTATCAAAAGTGAGTTGCAAGAGTTAGAGAAGGTAACATTTGGAACATCAAATTTTTGTCCCTAATTGTTATTGGATGTCTCAAGTTTTTATGACACAAATCCTGGTCCGAAGTGTTTCCAAATGAAGATTGACTCCATAAGAAGGATTGAGAGCAAAACAGAAAAAAAGAGAAAAGAAACAAAACACAAGAAACATGGTTGGCACGCAAGAGTTTTGGTACCATGGAACAAGTGAAGTGTTTATCATTCGAATTTAAGTTTTGTTCCACTACATTTCTGACTTTGCGAGAGGATTAGAAAAAAAAAGAGGATTAGAAAAAAAAGAGAACAAGTGGCACACAAGAGCAAATTGGCACATTAGAACCTATAAAGTTTTATTCATCCAAATCAAAGGCATTGTTCAAGTTTGACTTCACCACACTTTTGACTTCATTAGAGGACTGTAAAGAGAAGCAAAGTGCATTGGAAATATTTTTGAGCAACCAAGTCTCCCACTTCATCAATTTTTCTATTTTCTTGGCTTCCACTTCATTCTTACCATTTTCCATGTTTTTCACTTGTTTTTGTAGATGTGGATCCTAATCATGAATAATGGTGGAGAGTAGATAACAAGCAAGCCTATGGTAGTGCACAAAATATGTGTGTTTGAGTGAGCTCCACTTTCATCATGAATTTAGAACTCAAGAAGAGAGCCACCAAAAATTTCCCTTGAAAGGCTAGTGAGTTAAATTCATCTCAATGAATCATGAAGGATGAAAAGGCTAAGTTGTTGATTTAAGGACAAGATACTAATCCATAGAGCTTAGATTTTTGAGAATTGACAACCTTAGGTAATTTCTTTTCACTTGTTTCTAATTATGCTTGGAAAGAGTCTAAGGGATACATACTTAGTAGTTTCGCGAGACGCTCAAGCTTAAGTGTGGGGGAGTTGATAGGTATCATTTTGTTGATTATTTTAGTTGCTAAAATCCAAGTTTGACCCATATTTTACTTGCTTAATTATGAATTTACCCTAGGTTCTAGGACTTGCTTTTATTTTGGACTTAATTGCAAATCTTTACACATTTGAATTATTTGGCCACTAAATTTTTGATCTATTTTTGTAGGCATTAAAGGATCATGACCTAGGTTATGCTGGGTCAAATTTGAGTCGGAAGTGGACCCGGATCGAGTGATCAAGTTTTAGACAAATCTGAGCCGTCCGATTCAAAAACGGCTAGATCTGAGCCATCTGGGACTATCTGAGGCAATCTGAGCTAGGGTTAGGGCTGATCAAGCACTGAGGTCGAGATCTGAGATTTTCATCCCAATCAGAGATCATTCAACCGTTGGATCAAGCTCAGAGGGCTCTAGACTGTCCATCTAAAGATCAGGTTGATCTGGGCCATCCATTGCAAATTTGGAAGATCCGAGCTACCCCGAGGTAGATCCTAACCCTTGATCAACATCATCAAAGTTTGGTTCAGATCGGATAAAGATCAACCATTGGATTCATCCAAAACAATCTCAGCTGTTCATTCTTAAGTATTTAATCAGAAATTTCCCTCATTGCAGCTCGTCGCGTCTTCGCCGCTGTCTTCCTCTTCGTTGCGTTTTCTTTATTTCTTCAGCAAGTTTTTCTTCTTCCAAGGGCGCGACCACTCAATTCTTTGTTTAGATCAAGTGCTAGGTCATTGAGAAGATCATCCGTGAAGTTTCCAGCCTAAATTTGCCCAAGAAACAGAGCTGATGTGAGGTTTCCTTGGCTCTGCTGTTCACAATCTTTGATCTCGGTGGTGCATCATTTTTTCCATTCGAGCTATCTGGAGGGGTTCCCTGGAGTGCTCGGATCAATTCCAAGCCATCAGCGCAATCCACCGCAGCGAGATTGAAGGAATCAAATGGAAATTTCAGATTTGAGCAAGCTGAGCTGGATTTGATCGCAGATTGAGTTTTCCCAGTGATTTGTGGAGCTTACAGGTTCGAGGCTTACCCTTGTGTGACGAGCAAGGAGTTCTTGAGCTAAGGGAGTGATTGAGGCTTAGTTTACTTAGCTAATTTTCAATTTGTTAGCTGTAATTTCATTTCTGCAGTTAAATTTAGTTCTGAATTTCTGTATCAGTTTGGTTTGGATCTTTTCTACACTCATTAGTGTTTTTACTCTGAATTGTTATTAGCTAGTTCGGTTGTTAGTGCATAATTGTAGTTGAATTCAGTTTGGTTTCTTAATTTAGTTCATGCGTATCAATTGTCAGTTTTTTTTCCTTGTGTGCCAGCACTGTTTTCTGCATATCAATTTAGTATCTGCCAGTTTCAGTATTCAGTTCTGAATTTTGCCTTCATAAACCTAGCTTTTCTGAATCATACTTGATCTTAGTTGTTTGTTTGTCTGTGAATTCACTTTGTAGCTGCATTTCTGAGTTCTAATTCTGTTTTTCTGCATTGCACTTCTGAAATTGATTCATATCTGTGTATCAGGTTGGGCTCGGAATTCTTGCTTAGCATTCATTTGTTTCTGCATTGATTGCTTTTGAATTTTGCAATTGGTTTGTTTGTTTCAACTCCATTTGCTTTACATCAGTTCATAGTGTTGCATTTAGCATTATTTTCAGCACATCAGTTTTCCTTATTGCGTGCCAAATGTGATGAATTTCTGCACTTTGTATCAAGAGAAGCTTTGGCATTGATTGGTACCAACTTAATTACAATTTTTAGTGTGTTTTGGAGCTTGAAATCAGTTAGTACTGCATTTGATTTGTTTCAGAACTTCCTCATCATGTATGCATCGGTTTTCTTCTAGATTTTGTAGCTAGCTTTCATTTGCTTGTTTTGAGTTTGATTCCGGAGGTAAGTTCTTGCATTAGTTCAATTGAAAACTCAGACACTATTTTGATCCTTCGTTTAGCATTTAGTTGCATTTGAATTTAGATTTACTCTTCCAAATTCGGATAAGTTGCCTTGGTTAATTAGGATTTCCATTGGTTGAGTTGTTGATTGCCATCATTTGTTTAGCTTATTAGCTAAGTTTCCTTTATTTTCATTGTGTCTTCATTTCTGAATTGCAACCCAAACCCAAATTTAATTTGAAACCCAAAAATATCAACGACACATAAACTCGAGCTCGATTCAAACAATCTCAACTAGCCCTAGGAAAAATACGACCTGTGGCCCCTTTACTAGTTTTTTTATATTCGATAGCAAAAAGGGTTTCCAGCTTTACACATATATAAATTTTGAGACCCACATTTGTGACACCTAGTTAGCGGTCATCACTCCTCAGGAAATACCTCCAGATAGTCACAAACTACCCGTACTTCTTCTTTCTTTAACCATTCTCATTGCCTTGCATCTACTATATGTGCTAAATAACCAGAACACCCATTATCTAACATCTTGAGAGCTTGTAGGTTAGAAAGAAACCTTTTTGTCTTTCTCTTTGGGTCTCCGACAAACTCGAATGGAAGTTCCGCTTCTGGTGTGAACTTTACTCTTCTTTTGCGACATTCAATAGAGGCACTGTACTTGCTCAAGAAATCTATCCCTAAAATGATATTGTAATCCTTCATCTCAAGGACTACCAAATCACCATAGAGTTCTCGATTGGAAATTCGAATTAATACAACTCTTAGCCACTGAGTAGATGTCATGACCTCTCCGAAGGTAAGGTTGTTAAGAACTTCATCGTTCAACATTTCTGGTGGCCTTTATACTGTTATCAGTCCTTCCTAGGTCTGCGGCCGCTGGCCACCTTTAAAGCTATCTCAGGCCTTAACATCTTGAGCATTAGCCCGACTCTTTCTCTTTCAGTGCCAACTAGCTCTGGGCACAGACAAGCTAGTCAGTTGAACTTCCTTAATGCTTCATCCACGGATAGTTCTCCTTGTCTAAACTCCATGAATTCATCATAATGCTTGTTGGTTACTTGTATATGAATGTATTCTTCAGAGAACTCGATCTTGAAGTCGGCCCATGTCATTTGGCTGACATTTTTCTTGGCCTTGACTCTCTTCCATCACATTCTAGCATCTCCGGTAAGGTAGAAGGAGGCGCATTTTATCTTCTCTACCTCAGGCCAGTCCAGTAGCTCTACTATGCTTTGCAACGTTTTGAACCATGCTTGAGCTTCCCATGGTTCGCTTGTGCCTGAGAAGTTCTCTAGCTTCAGTTTCTACCACTGGATGAGGTATGCTTCTTGCCTTACCCCCCTTGCCGGGATTACAGATGTAATTGATGGATCTTCGATCATAACTGGTGTCGTAACATTTACCACCGATGGGGTAACAGGAGTGGCCTACTGGTTAGCCATCATGGTGGCAATAACTTGCTGTCGTTATGTTAACTATCTCTATAACTGCGCCACCACCTCTAAGAGATTTGGTGGTGGTACTGACTTTGTTGCCTCTTGCCCTCTAGGAGCTTGCTCCTTGTTTTGGGCTTTCTAGGACGCCCTCAAATGTATAACTTAACACTTAATGGTAATGTTCCCAAACTTGCTTTAGGATACAACAAGACCTTGGTCTTGTTTCTTATCTCATTTCTTAATCCTAGAACTCGTTCTAAGGCTTAGTGAGACCTTGGTCTTACTCAGAACTTTTATCAAACACCTTGTGTGCCGAAATCCCCCAATCCTTGCATTTAGGCAAATCAAGACCTTGGTCTTGCTATACTAAGATCACAACATGAAGGACGCCATCTTGGCATTCTCTTACTCTATATCTTGAAGAGGGTAATGACATTACTTCGCTAAGGACAATTCATCAATAAGGATATTTCATTACTTCACTATCATCCTACTCATATCATCATACTCATATGACATATGTCATATCATCATACTATCATCATACTCATATAGCATATGACATATCATCATACTATCATCATACTCATATTAGATAGCATATACTGATCATGCACATAATAACATATGTTAAGACTAACAGTCAAATAACGACATGTATATAAAAACTAAACATATGCAATTTCTTACTTGGTAGGAGGTAGGATTGATGCTTGATGTCAGTGTGGCAGAAGGGCGGAAATTAGCTCTGATACCAAACCTGTAACGACCCTCTATTACTAACCTTGACCTTATAGGGTCGTTATGTTGACTTTACTGCTGGGCCAACCAAAAAGAAAAGTTTAATTTTATTAGCTTGTCCAAGATTTAATCCCCCAACCTCGTGGTTGCAAAACTGAAGCACTAACCAACAACCCTACAACACTTTCTATTTTAAATTGGCACCAGTCGACTGATAAGTTATTAGTCGACTGATTTTTCTGTTCCCTCGACCAGTCGACTGATACCTGCATCAGTCGACTGATACGCCTGGAACTGCAGTTTCCGGGTCTCAGAAACACTGATCAAGTGTACTTATACATCCCATTTCGACTACACAACAAATGGAAGACTCATAATCATATAAACTATCATAATTGGACTCAATCATACTCCATTTAGCATGCGTATCAACTTCAAATCATGACAACTCAACTTAAAGTCTTTTGTAGAAATAAAACTACTAATATGACCCATAAATCATAAACTCAAGAAACTCATAACATTCTATTATTTAGAGCTTGGAACATTAACAACTTATCCCGAAGGATCTCATTCCACCGTCCCGCCACCACTAGCACTAACCATCCATCCTGTAGCCTCCTTGTTCTATATCTTTTCTTTACCTTTATCTGCAATAAAAGGATACAACTATAAGCAATTTGCTTAGTAAGTAGATACCTAACTCACATAACATGCATTCGATATGAACATGCTTATGCTTGCTTTGAAACATGCTTGTAACTGAAATATCATTCTTCAACATGAAAGATGCCCATGAATACATTTGAACAATTGCTTGCATTAGAAAGAAACTTTGCTTGAAATGAATACTTGTTATGGAAAAACTTGAAACTTATCTTATACTTCATATACTTCAAAATAATAAATATTCTTCTTTGGGTTTGGCATAGTACCAATGCGCGCATCCCTAATAAGTTTCGGGGTAGGTAGCCACCGAACCCTAATAGAGCGTCTACTAGGCTCGCCTTGATCTTGTGGGCCTCGGCCCGGTACATGCCAAAAAGACCTCGGTCTTTCAAAGTAATATACTTAAACTTATACTCATGCTTGTATTTAAATGTCTAACTTAGCACTTAAAAAGGTAATGGTCCCAAAACTTATTTTAGGACACAACAAGACCTTGGTCTTGTTTCTTATCTCATTTCTTAGTCCTAGAACTCGTTCTAGGGCTTAGTAAGACCTTGGTCCTATTTAGAACTTTTATCGAACACCTTGCATGCCGAAATCTCAAAACTTGTTTTGGGCAAATCAAAACCGTGGTCTTGCTATACTAGGATCACATCATCAAAAAGCTTAGAATTTTGGTTAGAATCACACGAAACTACTTCTATTGTAGGTGAGTGATCTACTTACATCCTTGGGCTTCGAAACTTACTACCCGGCGTAAAATCTTCTTCCTTGTGCAATCTTCCAACCCTTGGCCCTAGGAGAGAACTCTAGTTGCCCTTTGGTGAGAAACCCTAACCTCTCCTCTCTTGGTTTTCGCAGGGAAGAAAAAGGAGGAGAAAACCCTTGGTTTTCTCTCCCTTCCATCATATATATATTAAGTGGAAGTTGAAGCATTACTCATAAATGACGCTTACTATTACTTATCTAATATCGATTCCATAAATAAGCTAGATGATAATTAGCTCGATTGGAACTTGAAATCAACTCTTACTCCAGGTCATGGGTTCGAGTCACTACTTTGACCCCTTTATAACACATTTTCAATTTCTTTTTATTTATTTTGGAAATATTCTGAAAAATTTAGGTGTTACAGTTGAGGCCCGTTGGTGGAAAGGATGGTGGATGAGATGGTGGATAAACTATAGAATCTCACAACTCACAGATGGATGCTACAATGGTTGGAGTAATCCAGTGGGTCAGTATACGTTAAGTTTGCCTACAATAAGGTGGAGATGACTGCTAAATTAGGGAGATGGACTATGTTCTCTAGGAGATTCAAGAGGAGGATGTGTTGAAGGTGGAGATGGATGGTAGAGCCTCTTTCGATCAGGAGAGGTGGCTTGTGGATGAGAGATGACAGGAGGATTCCCTCATGCCTGGTTCGGATGATGATGCACTGGTTGAGGATGATGCTTTGTCCGTGAGATTAATTGCAAGGGAGGAGATGGAGTTTCATGAGAATGGAGACTCTGATCCCCTTGGGGGTTTCGGATGGATGAACCATCATGAACTGACCTCCACCCTTAAACATTTTATATTTGTTAAAACTAAATATTTAGCTCATTTGATTTTTATATGTACACATGAACATGTATAAAAGATTCTCTTCCATTTTAGTAACAATCAAATACATTGACCAAATATAATCTTTATTTAACATATTCATCAAACATATAAGAAAAACCTTATTTGAATGTGGTCATCCTTAACTAGAGATAAATTGCACAAATAAATATTTGATAGGAGTCATGTTAGTCATGAAAGAGTCTTTGCTTTTAATGGGTAATTGATCATGAGGATTGGCTCACTGTTTTTATCCTCTCGTAAATTACAAGAAATATATGACGGAGATGGTTATGTTAATTTGAGATAACTTAGATGACAATAAGAAATTTCTCTTCATAGTTATTTTTGACGGAATAAATAATTTTCCTTATCATTTTGGTAACCTATAGTAAATTAAATTATAAATATGTTTTTACACTTATTAAACATTCCATTACATATTTTAAATAACTTACTACGTTGAAAGTCTAAAACATTAAGTTATCCATTTCATATAAAAGTAACCTATGTTTCTATCCATATAAATAGTGGGTCCAAAATAACAAATAATTCAATTCCCTTTGAAACCTAATCAACTTTGTTTTCACATCCATCTTATATTAAAGACATGATGATGGACACAAAAAAAATTAGCTTTACTATCCTCCTAATGTTATCTATTTTTATTATTCCAACAACATCTAGAGAGATTGTTCCTGAATCAGATCCCACTGCAATAGATTTTTTTGAATTACTTTGTAAGTATTATTATATCTATACACATTATTTGTAAATATAAATCTCAAGGTATTTGAATGAAAGAAGCTCTGAGAATTATAGATTTAGATAAGCGACATTTCTTTATTGTTCCAATAAGAAATGTCAAAACTTTTCTATACACAATATTTATTTTTGTGTTTATGATTTTGCAAATATAAATAATTGATTACCTATTTCTTTTTATTATCATGCAGTAATCAAACTTGCAGAAATTGCAGAAAAAGGACAAGACATATTGTTTAATTTCTTTATTGTTCCAATAAGAAATGTCAAAACTTTTCTATACACAATATTTATTTTTGTGTTTATGATTTTGCAAATATAAATAATTGATTACCTATTTCTTTTTATTATCATGCAGTAATCAAACTTGCAGAAATTGCAGAAAAAGGACAAGACATATTGTTTCCAAGGAATCAGTTAATTGGAAATCGTAACATGAAGTGTTGGCTTTGCTTGGATCCCCCTCGACAGTATGATTAGTCATAACTATATGAAATATAAATTACTTAAATAATTTACTCAAATAAATTACTTTTAAACATTTATAATTTAGATGTGTGTAAGAGTCATATTCAAATGATGTAAAATAATATACATCACATTTTACTATATTAAATATTGAGCCTATTTAAAACTAATTTGAGTTAAATTAATATATTACAATAAAAAATAAATTTATAATTTTACAAATTATTAAAATTTTATTAGTATTTTCAAAATAAAGTAAAATCCATAATATCTTATATCAATATTAACTAATGTAATGAAATATTATGGAAGCGATGAATAAGTAAATATGACAATTCAAATAAAATCTAACGTTGTTTATAATTAAATGTCAAGATTTGAACTATAATTTAGTATAAAAATAAAATGATTTTTATAATTAATTTTAATCTTATTAGTAATCTTAATATAATATATTATTTGAATAATAATAATTGTAGCTTTTAGACAATATCAACCCTAAAATTTAGGTGAAAATTTTGATTATTTTAAATAAAATTGATAAATTAATATGATGGTGATAAAAATGTAAAATGCCAATACTATGAAATATTTTGGCTTTATAGAAATTGTAAAGAAAAATGATAACCTGGATACCCCTTGTAAATAAAAAAATGATAAATTATAGATCTCATTATATTTTCACTTTACTGTCATAGTCGCCTCTTTTCCTAGTCCAGGGTATTATGAAAGTTTAACAAACTTTATCAATGATATCAATGTTGTTGGCCAAAAATGACGCCAAAAAATATCGATTTAAACTAAAGGTTATAAAAATAACAAATAAGGAAAAATATCCTTGATTAACAAAATTGTAATCAAACTAATATCAATTTGAATGGATGGGTCATGGGTCCTATGGCTTAACACGATTTAAAAGTTATGCTCATTTGAAGTTTGGTTTGCTATTTTGGACTCAGGACAACAATAAACACACCTGTGTCGCCCAACACATCATGGCTATTTTCCACTCTAGATGCTCCAATTTGATGCTTTTCAGTTGCCTCCTCTTCTCGAATGATCCACAACCCTATTTGGTAGCATAGGTGATGCTATGCCCGCAAGTACACAAAAATATCGTTAAGTAATATAAATGATTATCATAATCACAGGGACTATAGATTAAACACTAGTCGAGTCTGCAAATGTAAGCTATCTAAATGATCGTAGGGTTGGGTTGTGAAAGCTTGTAAACAAAAGGAGGAGAGAGAGAGAGAAGGAAAGAGAGATAGAGTTGATCTTTGGGAAAAGGTTAGAAGAGTGGAATCTAGAATTTCGATTTCACTACCATGCTAGTTGATGACGTATGGGTTGTTTATATCATAATCTCGATATTTATGTACTCATAGAGATCCTAACTAGCTATCGGTGTGAATCCTACAGATGTGCACCAGAGTGCTTCCCCCTTGGCCATCCAATGAAATTAAATAGAGAAGGTAACCTAGAGAGTCCGGTTAAAAGTACCCTTTGTCACTAAGGGTCATATGTTATACGTCTCTAAATTATGCTAAACATTTCCTAACATGGGATAGTGAGAAACCCATTAAGTATTGTTAGCTAATCTCACGTAAAAGATTGACCTCTATTTTAAGACAATGCTCGAGATGTCGGGTTAAAGGTAGCCCTCTGTCACAAAGGTCTCTCAGGTCAAACAATCTCAGACATTTCCCCTACATGGTGACCATCCCTCACGACTATATGTATTCATCACACACACATTTCATCAAATATATACAAGGAGCAATACACATAGAATAAGACATAAACACTTCATTGAATAAGAAAATACACAAATCCATAGTTCATACAATATTATCACATTATAGCTACTCCCTACATCCTAGATATAAAGAGTCTACTCCATCACATGGAGAATATAACAAGAAGATAAGAAATAAATTATCTACAACCTTAAACAAAGATAGAGAGGGATAAGAATGCTTATCATTGGAGCACGGGTTTTCTTGGAGGATTTCCTTGTTCCGGAGGTAGATGAATCATGGATGGAGGCGATGACGGTAACTCTAGGGTCTCCCCTATAGGGGAGAACCCTTTTCCAAGGCCAAAAGGCCAAGCCCTAAGCCAAAGATGTGTCAAAAGAGGAGCAAACCCCCTTTTATGGCTAGGGGACACACTCGGTGGCACGATCGTGCGATTTCGCACAACTCGGTCGTGCTCCACACGGCGAAAATAGCATGGTCATATGGTTTTACATAGCTCGACCATGCTCCACAAGGCCAAAATGGCATGGCCATGTGAAATCACATGGGCAGGAGTGTGCAAGCCCTAAAAAATGAGACACAATCATGTGACACGGTCGTGCCTATGAGTGGTATGGATGTGCCCTCGCTATTTGAATCTTAAGACGCAATTTTCACAAGTTGGTGTCTTCTAAAAAGTTGTAGATCTTGAAGTCCTCTTCGATTCTTATGTAGAGAACATCCTGAAATTAAATCAAAGAAAGAAGTTAATGTCATTTTACTTTTGGTGTGTAATCTGATTGGAGGCACGACCATGTCTTGGAGAGGCACGACCGTGTCTAGGAGAAGCACGGTTGTGTCTGCCCCCCAAAGACTTGGTTTCCTCGAATTGGTGTCTTTAAAAAGGTTATAGATCTTAAAGTCTTCTTCAATTTTGATTGAGAACATCCAAAATCTTATAGCTGTTACAAAATTAGTCTACAGTGCAATCAGAGTGTGCCACTTCACACAACCATGTCTATGGGTGGCACGACTATGTAGCTCCTTTTAGCATGGTAGGATATTATTTTCACTAGATGAGTCTGAAGTAATGTTGTAGATCTCGAAGTCCTCTTTATTTTGATAGGAAGAACAACCTGAAACTCCAATGGAACAAGAAATTATGGCCGTTTCAAAATCGGTCCGTAGTGCAATATGTTAGTAGGAGCCCTAGAACCAATTATGTGATGATTGACTAGGGACATTTTGTATCATATTTATCATTAATAAAGGCATGTTTGGTTATTATACTTACTTTGTATTCTGTGCCGAATAACTAAGTATAATAATGTCCATGTGTAGTAGGTTCTTATCTACATTATATCGATTGGTTGAATCGATAGTGAGATAATGTCGAGAACACTACACTAAATTATTCCTAGTCAAACATTAATATTCAGGGACAATATTAATGCATGGAGACTAACATGTAGGTCAACTGATGACTTGAGCTCACAAGTCATGGATATGTGATATCAAGTTGACACATGGGTATACATTAGAGAATGTGTACTGAATGACCCACCATGAGAAAGTTTCATAGATTGTCATAGACTTTCTCATGTGACTATTAGTATGAATAGTCCTTAGACCTGAAGTCACTACGGTTCCTTACATATGGAGTTATGTGCTTTGGTATCGTCAAACGTCACCCGTAACAGGGTGGACTATAAAGGAGATCACTGGGTATGTAATGAATTATGCGGAGGGATGTGAGTGATGTAGATGGGATCTATCCCTCCCATATGACAGGAGTGATATCTGTGGACCCCTTGATCGAGTAGGACTACTGAAATGCATGGCCATGCTCAAATGAGTCAATATGAGATATTGAGCTCATTTGTTTGAGTGAGTCTACTCGGGGATCAATAAACACAAGTTTGATCGAGGATGACATGGTCTATGTCTCATTGGTCAATCTAGATATCAAGGATAGAAGGACAAGGTCATACATTATCATAGTCACGGAGGTTTAGTTGGATCTCGACTTTTCTTGTTACTTGGGTAGCAATGATGCATTGCTAGATGCCGCTCATTGCTTATGTGTCTAAAGTGTTTAGGCGCATTGCCAACATCACGAGAACCTATTGGGTCACACACAAAGGATACAATGCTTCGGGAAATCTGAGTGGAAGCCCGAGTTGGGAACTCGGGAAGTCCGAGCCCGAGTTAGGAAGTCGGGAAGTCCGAGCCCGAGTTGGGAACTCGGGAAGTCCGAGCCCGAGTTGGGAACTTGGGAAGTCCGAGCCCGAGTTGGGAACTCGAGAGTCTGAGCCCGAGTTGGGAACTCGGGAAGTCTGAGCCCGAGTTGGGAACTCGGGAAGTCTGAGCCCGAGTTGGGAACTCGGGAAGTCCGAGCCCGAGATGGGAACTCGAGAGTCCGAGCCCGAGTTGGGAACTCGGGAAGTTCGAGCCCGAGTTGGGAACTCAGGAAGTCCGAGCCCGAGTTGGGAACTAGGGAAGGCAGATCGGGAGATCTACTCGGCAGACTGGGTCGACACTCGGCATACTGGGTTGGCACTCGGCAGACTTGGTCGGGAGACCGGTCGGAAGCCCGAGAGGCCTGGTCGGGATTAAACGGAAATTCATTAAAGTGTTTAATGAAGAGAAAAGAAAAGATTCTTTTCTTGCATGGGAAATGATAAAGGTCCACCTGAAAAGATGTGCTCTTTATTGGTATTAATGAAGGAAGCCAAAGAGACACAAACTTCTTCATATTCATGGGATGAGTACAAAAAGAGGGCCTTGTGACTTTGGATGAGGGCTTCTTCTCCTCTCCTTCTTCCCTTTCTTCTTCCCTCCCTCATCTTCCTCTGGCGGAAACCCTACTGTAGGGTTCTTGGTGTTCTACGAGCTACCTCAAGTTGCTAGCACAACTATGGTAGTTCTCCCGAAGTTGAGAGATTGTGTCCGTGTGGATACGAGTAGAGGCACAGACACTTGAACGTGCAAGAGATCCGGCGCACCTTGGACGAGCGGGATAAGCAAAGGGCACGCTCCAAAGGTATACACTGTAGATAGATCTATTAGATAGATTAACATTGTACGAGTTTTCTTTCGCATGAATCGCTCGAGGGTTCTTGTTTCCGTTGATTTTTATGATTTTGTGCGGGGAGAACCCAACACAATCCTCTTCATGGGTGTGCCTCCTTGGCATACGACAATGTCTTGCTGACTTTTTACCCTAACTTGCTCCATTTTGCTCTAAAAATACATCCTATCAATGAAAACAAATAAAGAGTAGTTCTCCTAATGAAGATAGTAAACATTGCAAAAATCTTAGGAAAATAGGGTGTGATAACGTAGATCATGCTCATGAAATGCAAGTAAATATGCGTCAAACAATACATAAAATCATATATAATCTATGCACATCAACAAGATGACCGTGGATCATGTTGTAATGTGTATTCCTTTTTCTTGATCCGTGTTGGTTCCCCACTCTATTTTTGGTGATGCATCACCCTTGTCGATCCATGGCTAATACTTTCCTTGCTATGGTGATTTGCTTGGCATATCGAGACTGGATCTCGGGGAGTTAGCAGGGCTCATTGGAAGGGAAGGTTGTTTTTCGGATTTCCTGTGGTGGTTGGGTTTCATCGGATCAAAGTAGAGGAGTTGTTGTTGTTAGGATGTATACTATAAGTCTTGCTTTTGGTTAAAAACATCTACATTTTGAAAGAGAATCACAGAATCACACATTTCATATTTATATTAGTGTGTGCACAAAATATCTCATACTTTGCATTGTTGATAACATGATGTGTGGTGACGCACAGAGGATTATGTTGGATCGAGAGAACCGATAGAGGGGGGGGGGGGTGAATATCGGAAATCGTTCAGATTTATGGAAAAAGCAATTGCACAGCGGAAGATAAAAGCAAACACGCGAACACAGTAATTTTTACTTGGTTCGGAGCCTAGGTCGACTCCTACTCCAAGGCCCACGATCGTTGATCGTTTACTTTGGGCAATTCTATATGAGGCGTAAAATTCATTTACAAAGATTGATTACAGAAATAAGTGCAGTAAATTAAAAATCACTCTTCTTTACCGACGTCCGGAGTAGATTGACTTTTTCCGGAGCAGCAGGACGTCGTCGGCTCGAGTTGGGAGGTTTCCGGAGCAAGGCACGAGAGCAGAAGAGCTTTGAAGCGTTGAATCAAGTGTTGTTCGAAGCTTGGGGTCGAGGGCCCTTTATATAGGGCCTGGGGGAGCCCGGGACGTCGGGGGCGCCCCCCCCCCCCCACGTGTCGGTTGATCCGGCGATTTCTCGGTCAGCGTCTGATCCCTTTACCTTCGGAATCAGTTTTGATCGGGGTGCCCGGATTGACCGGGTCAAAGTGTCATCTGCTGGCTTCGAAGGGAGCTGCTTCGGCAGTTGGTGCTGGGGACGCCCGGGACGCTGGGGGCGCCCGGGAGCACGGGGGCGCCCGAGAGCACGGGGGCGCCCGGGACGCTGGGGGCGCCCGGGAGCACAAGGGCGCCCGGGAGTTGAACTGTCGAAGCTTGCTTTGCTTTCTTGTGTTTTGTGTTCACCTTGGGGGAGCCCGGGACACTCCGGGCGCCCTGGTCAGCTATTGCCTCATTCCTTTGAGCCTCTCTGAGCTGCAGACACATATTCCTTCGGTCCTGCATCCAGGGTTAGTCCAAAACACAATGAAACAATAAATTGTTAGTTTATACAGCCTTAGCTATCTTGGTTCTGACTTTGGGTCTCCAAAATGGAACCCTAGGTCGAACCGACGCCTACTGTTCCCTCGACGGGGAACGCATCCTCACCTACTCCTCTTGGGAGAGTGTACCTGATGCCAACCGTTCCTCTGGTTGGACTTTTGCCTGGCGGTCCTTTGCCAGGTCTTGGATACCGAGCTGTCCTTCGCCCGGTGCCTAGCATTCCTTCGCTAGGGTTTCAGTCCCAAGCTGTCCTTCGCCTAGCGCCTAGCAGTCCTTCGCTAGGGCTTGGATACTGGCAGTCCTTCGCCAGTTGCCTTGCAGTCCTTTGCTAGGGCTTGGATACTGGCAGTCCTTCGCCAGGTGCCTAGCAGTCCTTCGCTAGGGCTTGGATACTGGCAGTCCTTCGCCAGGTGCCTAGCAGTCCTTCGCTAGGGCTTTGTATCCTGGCAGTCCTTCGCCAGGTGCCTAGCAGTCCTTCGCTAGGGCTTTTTACCCTGGCATTCCTTCGGCAGTGCCTAGCAGTCCTTCGCTAGGGCTTTGTTTATGCACACTTGAGTAACTTTATTAGATCACAAATAAACTTAACTTTGAATCCTTTGCCAATATCAAAACAAGGTTCGATATTGTGCTTCCTGCACCAACAATCTCCCCCTTTTTGATTTATGGCAACACAATTCAAAGTTAAGTAAAAACCATATACAGTTTATGCAAAAAGATAAAAACACAATGAAGTATGAACAGAATAGATTAAAAAAATTCTTTGTTTCTCATACACCCTCTAAAATCCTGAATTCTTGTGTTAAAACTTCTCATACTCCCTCTAAAACCCTGAATTCTTGTCTTAAAACACATAACTTTAACCTTTCCTCCCCCTTTGACATATATCAAAAACATACATGGGCGAAAAAAAGGTTTCTAATAGAGAGTTTTGAGTTCGTGTAAAACTTCTAAGTTTTTTGACAAAGTGTTTTAAAAAGCATTTACATAAAAACTTTTTACACTTAGATAATTTTCCATTTTGCAAACCTAAATTTTGTTTAAAAAAACTTTTACTTACAAGGCTTTGCAAAAAGGAATTTTACTTAGGCCAAATTTTGAAGTCAAATTTCCAAAAAAAGTTCAACTTTGAGATCTGAAAAAAAATTTGTTTTTAAAATAATTTGCACACTTAGACGAATTTGCTTGGAAATACTTTGTGTATTTTGAAAAACAAAATTTGTAAAGCTTCTAGACAAGTTTTTCACCAAAAAAAACTCTACTTAGAAACATTTGTCAAAATTTTCAACTATTTTTTGCTCAGACAAATTTTGTTTACTAAGAAAAAGAATTTTACTTAAGAAAAAAACATGGACTTAAGAAATTTTGAAGTACTTAGAAATGCTTAGAATTTTTGAAGCACTTTTTAAAGAAAAATAAACAAAATTTCTTTTCTCTCCCCCTTAATGTGAAATTCTTCTCCTTCTGTTTTAGATCATTTCTAAGTTTAGTTTTGAAAAAGATATTTTGAAAAACTTCTGAGTATCACAAAGGAAATTCTTAGTTAAGAGCAACTCGAAGTTTTTAATAAAGTTTCTTTAAAAAGGAAAAAGTTTAAGGAGAAGGTTTGTGTATCAGAGCCTATGAGTTTTGAAAACATAAAAATACTTAGTATAATTCTCGAAAGCATAAAAAGCTTACATTTCTAGATTAAATCCATTTTGAAGAGTATTGTGAGGTTCTAAAAAATATTTTGTAAGAAAAAAATTTCCGAAAAAAATTTAGAACAGATTTTTCAAGTACTTTTGAGATAAATTATGATTTGAAACACATAAGTACTTTTAGAAAAGTGTTAGACTTTGAAAAATATGAGTAATTTTTGAAACGTATTAGACTTTGAAAAAATATAAGTAATTTTTGAAACATATTAGACTTTGAAAAATATAAGTAATTTTTGAAACGTATTAGACTTTGAAAAATATAATATTTTACTTGACAAGGTTTCTTTTCCAGTCTGACACAATCCTAGGAAGCCTTGTTAACTACAAGGTCATTTTCTTAAGTGTCCTGGAGATTCTCCAACCCAAGTAAATATTATTTCAATCATAAGCCACAACAATAATAGCATTTTGAAAGACTTATATTTTCAGCAAGGATTTTGAAGATATAGTTCATGAAAATATATCATTAAATAATTTCAAAACAGATAATTATTAATAAAAACTTTTCAGAAATTCTTCTTTTGATTCAGCCTCCCCCTAAATTTGACACATCCTAGGAGTCCTAGTAAATTATGTAGTGGACCTTTCCTTTGTGTCTTTAGGGTTTATCAAAATCAAAAGAATAACTTTGAAGTATGATAATTTTTAAGAAGATAATTTTTGAAAACACAACTTGGAATGATAGCATAGTTTTCGAAAATCATTTTGAAATGATGATAATTTTTCAAAGAGATAGTAATATACGAGGGTTTTGAATCAAATTTTTGAAAATCTTATTTTGAGATGATAGTGAGTTTTAGAGCATAGGGTTTTTGAAAAAATCTGAATTTTTCAAAAAAAAGAAACAAAAAAAACTCCCCCTGTATCTGACACTGTCTGACTTTATCTAAGTACCTTAAGGGACTTCAGTGTGGACCAGGTTTGACTATGTTGACTAGGGTTTGACTATGTTGACTATGTTTGACCAATCAATGACTGAATCAAACAAGCCCTAGATTCTCTTTAAAGCAAGTCTATTGTGATATTTAACATGAAATTCAATATTTTGAAAAAACTGTTAGAGTTGAAAAAGTAGGGTACAGTAAACAGAGTTAATTTGAAAACTAGAGATAATTTTCAATAACTTTTGAAAACACTTTGAGTTTTATTTAGAAGGATAGTGACATATTCTTTTACGTCCTAGATATCTCACCCACTTCTACGTGATCAAACATGTTAACCTTATGGGTTTTGTGAGATAAATATTTTAATAGAAAGATTTATTTTGAAAAGGTCATGATTAATTTTGAAAATTGAATTAACTTTGAAAACTATTTTAATGAATGTTAACTTTATTTTGAAAAAGTAGTTGAGTCTAAGATCAATTGAAATTTGTGTTAGATTTGAATTTGACAGGAAGTAACTTGAATTTGAATTTCAAAAATTGGCTTCCAGGTCTTGGCGAGGCACTAGGCCTTCTTTGGCCGTAGCCTTATTGGATCATCAACCCTTTCCTTAACAAAGCCTTTTAGTGAAATTTCATTTTCAAAATTACTTTTTGAAAAATTCTGGTCTAACTAGTTTGGGTCTTGGATCGGTAGCTTCGGCTAGTTCCGCCAAGATGGCTTCCCTAACGTACTATCATCTCACCTCCACCCAATACTATGTTGTTCAAATTTCAATTAACTGATTTAGTCCTTATACTAACCAATCCTAATTCTAAGAAAAAAAAATAAAAAGAAACACATAATTAAAACAAACAATTGTCTAAGTAAGGTCACAACGAAATCAGCAAGATTATGAATTAAATTTTCTAACTTATTGACCTTATGTTTTAGGGTTTCATTTTCTTGTTTCAATTTTCTGAAATTTGCTGTAATTAAGTTACGTGAATCAATCACATTATTCAAGGTAAATAACGGATTTTCAAATACTATAAATTTACCTTTGTTGATTGTTTGTCCGACATTCTTGGTAGCTCTTTTTGTTGGATCGAGAGAACCGATAGAGGGGGGGTGAATATCGGTAAACTTTCGAATTTGAAAACTAAGAGAAATTTCACAGCGGAAGTTAAAAACACACAACGCAAACACGGGAGGTTTTACTTGGTTCGGAGCCTAGGTCGACTCCTACTCCAAGGCCCACGGTCGTTAACCGTACAATTTTGGGCAATTCTATATAGGCGCAAAAACAATTTACAAATATTGATTACAGAGTAAGTGCAGTAAATTGAAAATCACTCTTCTTTACCGACGTCCAAGTAGATTGACTTTTTTGGAGCAGCAGGACGTCGTCGACTCGAGTTGGGCAGTTTCCGGAGCGAGGCGTGAGAGCAAAAGAGCGTAGAAGCATTATGCTCGAGATTCTTTTTGAAGCCTGGGCGTTGGGTGCTATTTATAGCACCTCGGGCTGCCCTGGACGTCGGGGGCGCCCCCCCACGTGTCACGTGATCCGAGATTTGCTTGGTCAACCTTTATCCCACTCGAATAGGGATGAGGTTTGACCCTGGGGGCGCCCTGGACGCTGGGGGTGCCCTGCTTGACTCCTTCCGCGCGGGCATCTCGGCTGGATAAGGGTCTTTGGCTTCGCTGGCATAGGTGCGGGGCGCCTTGGCTGCTGAGGGCGCCTTGAGCGCTGAAGGCGCCCTGGCTGCTGGGGGCGCCCTGGCTGCTGAGGGCACCCCAGCCAGTAGTCAGCCGAAGCTCCTATTTGCTTCATTTGTTTCTTGTTCACCTTGGGGGCGCCCTGGACACTCAGGGCGCCCTACTCAGTTGCTGCCTCACTCCTTTGAGGCTCTCTGAGCTGCAGACACACGTTCCTTTGGTCCTGCATCCAGGGTTAGTCCGAAAATAATATAAAGCAGTAAGTTGTTAGTTTTTATACAGCCTTAGCTGTCTTGGTTCTGACTTTGGGTCTCCAAAATGGAACTCTAGGTCGAACCGACGCCTACTGTTCCCTCGACGGGGAACGCGTCCTCACCTACTCCTCTCGGGAGAATTTACTTGATGCCAACCGTTCCTCTGGTTGGACTTTTGCCTCGCGGTCCTTCGCCAGGTCTTGGATGCCGAGCTGTCGTTCGCCCGGTGCCTAGCATTCCTTCGCTAGGGCTTCAGTCCCAAGCTGTCCTTCGCCTGGAGCCTAGCATTCCTTTGCTAGGTCTTGGATACTGGCAGTCCTTCGCCAGTTGCCTAGCAGTCCTTCGCCTGGAGCCTAACATGTTACTCTAGTGAGATGAACTCAGACTCAGGTAAGGATTTTGTGAATATATCAGCTAAGTTGGATTTTGAGTCTATATGTTTAAGTACTATCTCACCCCTGGCTACATGGTCTCTAACGAAGTGGTGTTTAACTTCTATGTGTTTAGTCCTGGAGTGTTGGATTAGATTTTTGGTTAAATTGATCGAGCTTATATTGTCAATGAAGACTTGGGTTTGAGTGTAGTTGAGCTGGAAATCCTTAAGAGTGTGCATCATCCATAAAAGTTGTGCTACACACTCTCCTAAGGCCACATACTCAGCTTCAGTTGTGGATAGGGCTACACAGTGTTGTTTTTTACTGCACCAACTTACTAAACTATTTCCTAACAGTTGGCAGCTTCCACTTGTGCTCTTTCTATCTAATTTGCAACCAGCATAGTCAGAGTCTGAGTATCCTGACAGATTGAAGGTTGAGGTTCTAGGATACCAAATCCCTACATTTAGGGTGCCCTTTATATATCTTAGTATTCTTTTTAGGGCTGCTAAGTGCGTTTCCTTAGCACAGGTTTGGTATCTAGCACACATCCCTACAGCAAATAGAATGTCAGGTCTGCTACCTGTAAGGTAAAGTAGACTACCTATCATACTTCTATATAGTTTGAGGTCTACTGGCTTGCCATCAGGGTCACTGTCTATTTTTACATTAGTTGCCATGGGGGTACTTATGCTTTTAGAGTTGTCCATTTTAAATTTCTTTATTAACTCTTTAGCATATTTGGATTGATGGACGTAGTTTCCATCTCTTGTTTGTTTGATTTGCAGTCCTAGGAAAAAGGTAAGTTCACCAACTAAGCTCATTTCAAATTCATTTTCCATTATTTTGACAAACTCTTTTAGGAAGTTTGTGTTGGTGGATCCAAATATTATGTCATCTACGTAAATTTAGGCAATAAATATGTCCTTTCCTAGGATTTTAATGAATAAAGTTGAGTCAATTTATCCTTGTTTGAATTCTTTAGAAGTTAAGTAGGTTGATAAACGTTCATACCAGGCCCTAGGTGCTTGTTTTAACCCATATAGAGCTTTAGATAATTTGTAAACGTGGTCAGGCTTGTCTAAGTCCTCAAACCCAGGGGGTTGTCCTACATAAACCTCTTCTTTAATGAATCCATTTAGGAAGGCTGACTTTACATCCATTTGGTATAGCTTAAATCCTTTATGGGATGCAAAGGCTAACAACATTCTAATGGACTCAAGTCTAGCTACTGGTGCATAAGTTTCGTCATAATCTAATCCCTCTACTTGGCTGAATCCCTTGGCTACTAAGCGGGCTTTATTTCTGACTATTTCTCCTTGATCATTTAGCTTATTCCTAAAGACCCACTTAGTGTCTATGATGGATTTGCCTTCAGGTTTAGGCACTAGTTCCCAGACTTGGTTCCTCTCAAATTGGGCTAATTCTTCTTGCATAGCTATGATCCAATCAGGGTCAGGTAGAGCTTCATCTATAGTTTTGGGTTCTATTTTTGAGATCATAGTTATTTGACTAAGGTTTCTATAGGAGGATCTAGTCCTGACTCCTAGAGTTGGATCACCCACAATTTGGTCAGTTGAGTGACTAAGTCTGGGTTTCTTGGTTCTCCTAGAACTTGGTTCAGCCTCAGGTCCGGCTGGTCGGTTTGGTTCATTAATTGATTCGACTCTTTAGGCTGGTTCATTTGTTGGTTCAATTGACTCATTAATTGGTTCAATAGTTAGTTCGTTTAAAGATTCAATTAAGGGTTCATTAGTTTGTTCATTATTTTCTTGATCAGAATTTGATGAAGTTTGTAACGCCCGCCCTTAATCCCCTAGGGATTCGGCGGCGCTACTTTAACTTTCGTACATTACAACTACACACATGCATTCATATTATTTTTTTTTTAATCTAATCTATGCATGGGCATATGTATCATTAAAGCATGCAAGGTTCATGTAGTGGAAGCATAATTATTTTTTTTATTTTATTTAATCTAGCATGGACATCAAGTATTCATCTTCAAACATAGCATGTATATAAAAAGAGCATAACATGGGTTTAACATGACAAGTTCCAAAACTTGAAGCAACTAAGAGCAAGATCCTTTTTATCCACCAGCACTATCACACACACACTTGCCCTTCTCCCGCAGCCTCCATAGTTTAGCGTCCTTTATCTGTAGCATAAGGGAAAACACTAAACGATAAGCAATAGCTTAGTAAGACCCTGTCCTACTCACAAAATCGGATATCATGAAAAGGTAATAGAATATATCACATTCAAGCATGGTAAACATTTAAGCATGTTAAACATCTAAGCATGTTAACTTCATAGGAAGCTTCTTTTGAAAACATATAAACATAATACTTGAACATAGCATAATCATTAGGGCCCGGCTTGTACTTCATGTTTTGCGCGCGCCCCTGAATAGGAACGAGGTAGCTAATCCCGAACCACTAGGGTTTACTAGGCCTTCTCAAAAGTCCTTCAGCCTAGTATCATAATCATTTGACTCGCTTTAAGAGTCTATAGTACAAGCCATTACAAAATAAAATAGTTATCATGTTCTTCATTTTCATAAAGTATGCTCTTAGTCCCAACCTTCTAGGGAAGCATTCTTTAGGCCCTAAGCCTTCTTCGTCCATGCCCTATAGGGCTCATTTTTATACATATGTATACATTCATAATCTTAATAACTAGCATAGTATAAAGCATGTATTTCATGGGAGCAACCAAGGCTAGGGTCCAAGAGTTCTCTCTTGGCCGAAAGTTGTAATTTGGCTAGCATGCATTCCAATCAACATATCAAGAATCATACAAGCATGTCATATCCTACACAAGATCATTATCATGCATGGTATTTATTAATCCAATCCCAAGTATAGGGCTCTTTGGCCGAAAGTTAAGGGTGGAGGTAGCTTAGGTTTTTGACCTCAAACATCCCATATAAGTATCATATATATATACATCATGTATCATACTAAGCATAGCATACATCATGGAGTAATCAACCTTCATAAACCTAATGTTCCATGCTTTGGCCGAATATCACATGCTAGGGAAAAATTAAGTTTTCCAATCAAACATTCCATTTAAACATCACTTGCATATACATATCATCATCCCAAACATAAGCATATCTCATAGGGTAGTTTATCCTTTACAAACCCTAACTTTAGGGTGTTGGCCGAATGGTGTAGGGTAGGGGGGATTAGGGTTTTTGGAAATCAAACATTCACACAAACATTTACACAAACACCTCACATACATATCATGCAATATTATTAAACATGGATTTCATCATAGGTTAATCATGCACCCTAAACCCTCATTCTTCTAGGGTTGGCCGAAAGTGTAGGGTAGGGGGATTTAGGGTTTTTGAAATCAAACATTCACACAACCATTTATACAAACACCTTATCTACACTATCATGTCATACACTAACATAAGATACATCATAGAGTAATTCAACCCTTGAATCCCTAATTTTTCCATGTCTTGGCCGAAACTTGTAGGGGGTGCAAACCCTAATTTTTGTTATCACAACTTGAAGGAAATCAACATATAGGTATACCCTAAGTTCCAAGGGGTCTTCTCATGTATCAAAAAATAACCAAGGCTTTCCCTTAAGGGGTGGCCGAAACTTACCTAGGGCAAATCCCCATTTTCGCAAACTAAAAGAAGAAGGAAATCATACACAGCAATTATGCTACAGGTGAGGGGCACTTACCTCTTTCGCTAAATATCCTTAAGGTATACCCTTAGTTCGGAGGGGATGTGCTTGTCCTTGCTCTTGAGGTCCTTGACTTCTTCTTGCCTTGCAAGAGATTCAAACCTTCAATGGGGTCTTGGGAGTGTCCCTTGGGATGAGACCCTTCCCTTGGATTTTCGAAAATCTCAAGGAGGAAGAGGAGTTTGAATTTCGAAAATTGAAGAGGGAGAAGGGAGTTAGGATTTCGAAAACTTGAAGAGGGAGAGTGAATGAGGGGTTTGCAACAATGATGGTTAGCCCCTTAGCATTCCCTCTTATTTATACTAAGGGAAGAGGCAAGGTGCCTCTTCTCCAAGTGTCTCTTTACTAAGGGGTTTCTCATCAAGAGTCTCTTCCTCTACCCTCTCACATTCCCTAACCCTTAACAAGAATTTCCCTTCCTTTCTCTTAGAAATCCCCTGCTGGGTGAATTGGTTACTTCGTTGCTTTTCAAGGCTTTGCTTACTAAGAGTTCCAAGGTTCGATTCTCGGCAAGAGCATATTTTTGCTCCTCTTTGGTTTTCACTTTTGCAAAGCCCATTAGCCCAATTTACTCTCATATTCTCAAATCACATATTATGAAATCACATATTCTAATTTATGCAAATTACATATTCCTATTTATGCAATCACATATTCGAATTTATGCAATTACATATTCTAATTTATGCAATCACATATTCTAATTTATGCAATTACATATTCCAATTCATGCAATCACATATTCTAATTTATGCAATTACATAACATTAAATCATGAAATCACAAAAATATAATTTTATTCATTTATGAAATAAATGTCATACAATCTGATAATATATATCGACATTTTTGTGCCCTTTTTATAATCGAAAGCAAGCACAAAAATTTGGGGCGTTACAAAGTTAGGTCTGGATTATTAGATGTTGAGTTGACTTCTTCATCAAATATTAAGTTAGTTGTTTCTTCAATTTTCTTAGTTTGTTTGTTGTAAACTCTATAGGCTCTACTTGTGGTTGAATATCCTAGGAAGATACCTAGGGTTGATTTGGATTGAAATTTTCCTAAGTAGTCTTTGGTGTTTAGGATATGAACTTTGCATCCAAAGACCCTTAGGTAGTGTAGATTTGGGAGCTTATGGTAGTATAGTTCGTAGGGTGTTTTGTTGTGTCTTTTGTTAATCAGAACCCTATTTTGGATGTAACAAGCCGTACTAATCGCTTCTGCCCAATATTGGTTCGCTAAGCTAAATTCGTTGAACATAACCCTAGTGGCTTCTTGTAAGGTTCTATTCCTTCTTTCGACTATCCCATTTTGTTGGGGGGTTCTAGGACATGAAAATTCATGTAAATACCCATTGACCTTACAGAATTCCTCGAACCGTTGATTTTCAAATTCTCCCCCGTGGTCACTCCTAAGTCTTTTAATTTTAGTATCGTTTTGATTTTCAATCAATTTACAGAAATCATTAAATAGTTTTAAGGTTTCATCTTTGGTTTTTAGAAACCTAACCCAGGTAAACCTTGAGTAATCATCGACTATTACTAAGCAGTATCGGTTCTCGCTTAGTGACTTGGCTCCATGTGAATCAAATAGGTCAAGGTGCAGGAGCTCAAGTGTGGTTTGAGTTAGATCAGATTGAATTAATTTGTGATTAGATTTGGTTTGTTTACCTTGATTACATGATTCACATATTAGGTTTTCATTATTTTTAATTTTTGGAATACCTTTGATTAGGCCAAGTTGGGTGACTTTTGAGATAGTTCTCAAATTGGTATGACCTAGTCTCCTATGCCAGAGGTTCGATTGTTCTAACTGAGTTAACATACATTTGGGTACTAGGGGAAGGTTTATAGTGTATACATTATTTTTACTAGTGCCCCTAAGCATGGTTTCTGAGTCTTGTACATTTCTAATCAGGCAGTCAGAATTGTTGAAAGTGACTATATAACCAGAATCACATAACTGACTTATACTAAGCAGGTTAAAATTGAAGTTTTCAACCAAAAGAACTTTCTTAATAATAAAGTTAGATTTAAGCTCAATATTACCTGACCCAATTACCTTGAGTGTAGCATTGTTGCCAAATGCTACTGAGCCTAGGTTCTTGAGCTTGAGTTTGGTGAACTTCAATTTATCTCCAGTCATATGTCTGGAGCAACCGCTATTCAACATCCATTGGTCCAAATCTTTATGTTCCTATACATAAAGAATTTTATTGATTTGGATCCAATTAGAGTTAAGAATAGCTTAAATTGATTTTCACTGACTAGTCTGTCTCACCCAAATCTAGGGTTTTCAATCACATTAGCCTTATAGGTTTTGTGAG
The DNA here is from genome assembly GCA_024364735.1 of Boesenbergia rotunda. Taxonomy (NCBI): domain Eukaryota; kingdom Viridiplantae; phylum Streptophyta; class Magnoliopsida; order Zingiberales; family Zingiberaceae; genus Boesenbergia; species Boesenbergia rotunda. The sequence continues at coordinate 40,922 of JAGFNQ010009176.1, read as the reverse complement.
ACATGTTTTGATAAAAGAATTTTTGAAAACCATGATTCATTTTGAAAATCTTAATTAGTTTTTGAAAAACATTTCAATTTATTTTGAAAGGAGATGTTTGAATCTATACTTAACTGAAAATTGTGTTAGATTTGAATTTTACAAAAAGTAATTTGAATTTGAAACTCAAAAATTGGCTTCCAGGTCTTGGCGAGGCACTAGGCCTTCTTTGGCCGTAGCCTTATTGGATCATCAACCCTTTCCTTGACAAAGCCGTTTAATGAAGTTTCATTTCCAAAATTAATCTTTGAAAAAGTTCTGGTCTAACTAGTTTGGATTTTGGATCGGTAGCTTCGGCTAGTTTCACCAGTCTAAAGAGACCAAGTGAACTTGATCTTATTAGAATTGGTTTCCCTAACGTACTATCATCTCACCTCCACCCAATACTATGTTTTCAAGTTTCAGTTAAGTTTGTTCTGCCCTTATACTATCCTAAGTCTAAGCATGGTAAATTGCATAAATTTAAATAAACAATCAATCAAGCAAATTGCAAAAATTAAATTCTATTTGACAATAAAAATAGTTTTTAATTTGGCTCCCCCTGGACTATAGCCACGATAATGATTAGGCAAGATGTGAATCTTGTCCTTGGGGATCCAATACTGATTTGATCCAGTTGGTTTGTTCAGGCACAGTTTAGGTACCCATGCCTGCACTTTACCTCTAGACTGATTCAGTACAGCAAGGTAAGATCTTTGTCGGGATTTGGTTCTATAGCCAAGTCCGGATCGATTTAGAACGGACTTCTGTTTTCCAAGAATCATGTCTAGACCCTTGGAACCAGAGGTAAATCGTTCTAAAGCTGATCTAAGATCCTTAACCTGAGTTTTCAGGGAGGAGTTCTCTTTCTCAAGTTTTTCAACTTGAGTAGGAGTTCCTTCTTGAACTTTCTCGGTTGAGGGTTTAGATTCAGCTCCCTCTTTCAGGAGTTTTACTTTCTGTCAGAGGGATTCGATTCAGAGTTTAGCTTTCACCAAATCTCGAGAAGATATAAAATTAAATCATTTAACTGACTTCTATTAAAGCCACTTACCTTGATTTCACCATCTTCTGAGAAGGTCAGTTTGCCGCCGTCCTGTTCTGATTCTGACTCGGTCTTGACTTCTTTCGAGGCGGTCAGGGCTAGAAGGTTGGACTGGGGTACTTCTTCTTCTTCTTCAGAGGAAGATTCGTCCCAGGTTGCTTGCAGTGCTTTCTTTCTTCTCGTCTTTTTAGTCTCCTTTAGGTTAGGACACTCTGACTTGTAGTGACCCTTTTTCTTGCACTCGTAGCAGGTCACGTTGGGCTTGTTTTTGTCGTTTGCGGGTTCAGCTGGTTCGTCCTTTCTTCAGCCGGCTTTCCGTCTGTTGGTTTGGTTCTTCAGCTTTTTGTAATAGCTTCGGGCCAGTCGGACCAGCTTAGTTTGTTCTCCTTCATCTTCTGTGTCTGAGTCTGAGTTAGACTCATGTTCAGTTTGCGGTTTCTTCTTTGTTGACTTTCCAGTTTTACCTGCAATGAAGGCAATTCCTTTCTCGACCATATTGAAGTTAGTTTATTTGTGCAGTTCTAATTCAGAAAATAATTCTTCTAACTTTATTTTAGAAAGATCCCTTGAAACCTTGTATGCATCTACCATAGATGCCCACAAGGTATTTCTAGGGAAGGCGTTTAGGGCATACCTTATTAGGTCACGGTTTTCTACCATGTGACCTATAGTGTGAAGACCGTTCATCAATTCTTGTATGCGTGTGTGGAGTTAGGCTGCTGATACAGTGTCGGACATCTTGATGGTGTAGAGTTTGTTCAGGAGCAGATCTCTCTTACTGATCCTGGTGTCTGACGTTCCTTCATGCAGTTTGATCAGCTTTGCCCACAGCTCCTTTGCACTGTTGAAGGGGCCCACTCGGTTGAGCTCTTCTTTTGTTAATCCACATTGGAGAGTCTGGGTCGCCTTTGCATCGGCTTCAATTTTGCGCTTTAGGGTGTTGTCCCATTCTGAGTAGGTCTGCAGTACTCCTTCGGCGTTTTTGGGGATCTCCAGTCCGGACTGGATGATGATCCACATGTCCACCTGAGTTTTCAAGTGGACCTCCATTCGACTTTTTCAGTAGGAAAAGTCTTCTCCACTGAAAAGTGGAGGTCTGGCGGTGCTAAAACATTCTTGCATGGCCATTTACTCTGTAGAATAAGAAAACTAACAAAAAAAAGATTTCCCAAGACTAGGTCTTGGATTAGTAGTGTGGGATGAAATAAAATGAAATAACGAGGGGTGTTGCACCAACCTCGATTAACGAGAAACAGAAAGTTCGAATGAAATATTTAAAGAGAATTCGAACAAGAAAATAAAAAAAATAAAAATCCGAAAAAAAATTACAAACTGGTGGTTGCACCAAGTTTGAACTTCCCCGCTCTGATACCACTTGTTGGATCGAGAGAACCGATAGAGGGGGGGTGAATATCGGTAAACTTTCGGATTTGAAAACTAAGAGAAATTTCACAGCGGAAGTTAAAAACACACAACGCAAACACGGGAGGTTTTACTTGGTTCGGAGCCCAGGTCGACTCCTACTCCAAGGCCCACGGTCGTTGACCGTTTACTTTGGGCAATTCTATATAGGCGCAAAAATAATTTACAAATATTGATTACAGAGTAAGTGCAGTAAATTGAAAATCACTCTTCTTTACCGACGTCCGAGTAGATTGACTTTTTCGGAGCAGCAGGACATCGTCGGCTCGAGTTGGGCAGTTTCCGGAGCGAGGCGTGAGAGCAGAAGAGCATAGAAGCGTTGTGTTCGAGATTCTTTTCGAAGCCTGGGCGTTGGGTGCTATTTATAGCACCTCGGGGCGCCCTGGACGTCGGGGGCGCCCCCCCCCCCACGTGTCACGTGATCCGAGATTCGTTCGGTCAACCTTTATCCCACTCGAATAGGGTTGAGGTTTGACCCTGGGGGCGCCCTGGACGCTGGGGGCGCCTTGCTTGACTCCTTCCGCGCAGGCATCTCGGCTGGATAAGGGTCTTTGGCTTCGTTGGCATAGGTGCGGGGCGCCTTGGCTGCTGAGGGCGCCTTGAGCGCTGAAGGCGCCCTGGCTGCTGGGGGCGCCCTGGCTGCTGAGGGCGCCCCGACCAGTAGTCAGCCGAAGCTCCTTTTTGCTTCATTTGTTTCTTGTTCACCTTGGGGGTGCCCTGGACACTCAGGGCGCCCTACTCAGTTGCTGCCTCACTCCTTTGAGGCTCTCTGAGCTGCAGACACACGTTCCTTTGGTTCTGCATCCAGGGTTAGTCCGAAAACAATATAAAGCAGTACGTTGTTAGTTTTTATACAGCCTTAGTTGTCTTGGTTCTGACTTTGGGTCTCCAAAATGGAACCCTAGGTCGAACCGACGCCTACCGTTCCCTCGACGGGGAACGCGTCGTCACCTACTCCTCTCGGGAAAATTTACCTGATGCCAACCGTTCCTCTGGTTGGACTTTTGCCTCACGGTCCTTCGCCAGGTCTTGGATGCCGAGCTGTCCTCCGCTCGGTGCCTAGCATTCCTTCGCTAGGGCTTCAGTCCCAAGCTGTCCTTCGCTTGGAGCCTAGCATTCCTTCGCTAGGTCTTGGATACTGGCAGTCCTTCGCCAGTTGCCTAGCAGTCCTTCGCTAGGGCTTTGTATCCTGGCCACTAGAGTAACATGTTAGATAGCAACTAAGACTTAACTTTTGAACCCTGTTGCCATTATCAAAACACAGGTTTGACTTTGATGCTTTTTGCACCAACACTTTTATCTGTGCATTCACTTTTGTAATGCCCGAACTCCTGGCACTTGAAGCATTGAATGCGACTTTTGTCCTTTCGTGCTTCTGGAACTGATTCCTTTGTCGCCGTCGGTGGTGTCGTTCGAATCTTACGAGTAGGACACTCACTTTGGTAGTGCCCTCTCTCTCTGCATGTGTAACAAATTACATGATTAAAATTTGAATTTACACTTTTACCTTTTGGTTCTTTATTGGGAATCTCCCCCTTGATTCTTGCCGCCTCGGATCTAGGCTCATCTTCTGATTCTATGTCTGAGTCGGACTCGGGTACTGGTTGAAGCTCCTTCTTTGGTGGTTCTTTAGGAGTTTTCCCTGCAATAAAATTTACACCTTCCTCGACCATTATAATATCTGTTTGATTATTTAATTCTAATTTTGAAAATAATTTGAAATCGGTTACCATCTCAGTCAATTCGTTGTCTAATTCTGGTTCGATTTTGGATTCGGGTTCAGACTCTGACTCGGCTGTTTGATTTTGGACTGAAAGGGCAAGATAATTTACCTGATCTTCTTCTTCATCTGAGATGTCTTGATGAAGGTCAATCAGTTTTTCCCAGATTTCTCTAGCACATCTGAAGGATCCAACCCGCTTCAATTCTTCATTGGTTAGACCACATTGTAGGATTGCAGTAGCCCTTGCATCTGTCTCGATCTTTCTCAGTGTTGGTTCATCTAGTTTGTCCCAAGTGATCGATGTTCCTTCTTCTGTGGGGAATGTGAACCCCGTTTGGATTATCAACCATAAATCCAGATTAGCCTTCAGGTGGGATTCCATTAGATTTCTCCAGGAGTTGAAATTTTCGCCAGAGAAGAGCGGTGGACGGGCACTGTTCCATTCTTGGTTGGCCATTTAGTTTATACCTCGCACACAAAAGAAACACAAAAAATGTACCAAGACTTGGTCTTGGATTAGTAGTGCGGGAGAAGGAAAAAATAGCCCAAAAAATATTACATGACTTTCGAGGTAGAATAATAATAATAAAAATAATTTATGACAAATTTTTGAAAATGTCAATTCTGATTAATAATGACAAAGTAAGAATTTAATGTTAAAAAAAATTTCTCGACTTAAAGTAGCACAATTTTCGAGAAAAAATAATATTAAAATAATAAAAAAAAAGTTTATGATAAATTTTTAAAAATTGATTATTTTAACAATTCTAACTTATGGTAAAAAAATGAGAATTCAAAATTGAAAAAGACGTAAAAAGATCGTGTGATGTTGATTAACCAGAAAGAAAAGAAATAAGATTAAAAATTTTGTAAATCCGAAAAACTTTCAAACTGGTGGTTGCACCAAGTTTGAACTACCCCGCTCTGATACCACTTGTTGGATCGAGAGAACCGATAGAGGGGGGGGTGAATATCGGAAATCGTTCGGATTTATGGAAAAAGCAATTGCACAGCGGAAGATAAAAGCAAACACGCGAACACAGTAATTTTTACTTGGTTCGGAGCCTAGGTCGACTCCTACTCCATGGCCCACGATCGTTGATCGTTTACTTTGGGCAATTCTATATGAGGCGTAAAATTCATTTACAAAGATTAATTACAGAAATAAGTGAAGTAAATTAAAAATCACTCATCTTTATCGACGTCCGGAGTAGATTGACATTTTCCGGAGTAGCAGGACGTCGTCGGCTCGAGTTGGGAGGTTTCCGGAGCAAGGCGCGAGAGCAGAAGAGCTTTGAAGCGTTGAATCAAGTGTTGTTCGAAGCTTGGGGTCGAGGGCCCTTTATATAGGGCCTAGGGGCGCCCGGGACGTCGGGGGCGCCCGCCCCACGTGTCGGTTGATCCGGCGATTTCTCGGTCAGCGTCTGATCCCTTTACCTTCTGGATCAGTTTTGACCGGGGCGCCCGGAGCGCTCGGGGCGCCCGGATTAACCGGGTCAAAGTGTCATCTGCTGGCTTCGAAGGGAGCTGCTTCGGCAGTTGGTGCTGGGGGCGCCCGGGAGCATGGGGGCGCCCGGGAGTTGAACTGTCGAAGCTTGCTTTGCTTTCTTGTGTTTTGTGTTCACCTTGGGGCCGCCCGGGACACTCCGGGCGCCCTGGTCAGCTATTGCCTCATTCCTTTGAGGCTCTCTGAGCTGCAGACACACGTTCCTTCGGTCCTGCATCCAGGGTTAGTCCAAAACACAATGAAACAATAAATTGTTAGTTTATACAGCCTTAGCTGTCTTGGTTCTGACTTTGGGTCTCCAAAATGGAACCCTAGGTCGAACCGACGCCTACTGTTCCCTCGACGGGGAACGCGTCCTCACCTACTCCTCTCGGGAGAGTGTACCTGATGCCAACCGTTCCTTTGGTTGGACTTTTGCCTGGCGGTCCTTTGCCAGGTCTTGGATACCGAGCTGTCCTTCGCCCGGTGCCTAGCATTCCTTCGCTAGGGTTTCAGTCCCAAGCTGTCCTTCGCCTGGCGCCTAGCAGTCCTTCGCTAGGGCTTGGATACTGGCAGTCCTTCGCCAGTTGCCTAGCAATCCTTTGCTAGGGCTTGTATACTGGCAGTCCTTCGCCAGGTGCCTAGCAGTCCTTCGCTAGGGCTTGGATACTGGCAGTCCTTCGCCAGGTGCCTAGCAGCCCTTCGCTAGGGCTTTGTATCCTGTCAGTCCTTCGCCAGGTGCCTAGCAGTCCTTCGCTAGGGCTTTTTACCCTGGCATTCCTTCGCCAGTGCCTAGCAGTCCTTCGCTAGGGCTTTATCTCTGCACACTTGAGTAACTTTATTAGATCACAAATAAACTTAACTTTGAATCCTTTGCCAATATCAAAACAAGGTTCGATATGGTGCTTCCTGCACCAACAGATTATGTTATCAGTTCCATATAGAAGTATAAGAAAGAGGCTCATAATTGAGATGGAGTTGGACAAACCATCGGGATGGTTGTAGTGTAATTAGGTGTGATTTGTCTTAACCATAGAATTACACTAGTGCGGTTTGTGTGCATTGAGCAGGACCAAAATAGAGGTCATCCAATTGTACTGACTTCATAATTGTATTAGACCTGGATATATTATGGAGTACAATCTCTAAATCCTGATATAAAAACGGGCATGTGTATTTAATTATTATTTCTTTGATTTACCAATGGGCAAGATCTATTCTGCTAGATCGATAGGCCCGGTAAGTTGAGAAATAATATTATGTACATGGTGTGCCGTTGATTATTGATGGAATCCGTGTCCTGGTGAGTCAAAATGATGATGCCCCCTTGATGAGCTCATAATGTTGATCATGTTAAATCTTTCAAGTGGACTATGATCCAACATGATTAAAAGATTGAGTGGTACTAGTTAAGAAACTAGAGGATGATTAATTAAAATTGTCAATAATTTAAATTAATCGTTGGGCATTCAATATCTTAAACATGGGTAGATGGATGACTCATAATAAAAGTGGAGCTCATATAAAAATATGGAGGTTGGTGATGAAGTTCAATGGGGATCCTTTAGTGGAATGAATCTCCATTAATAGATCGAATTTGGATCTATTAGCGGGCCAAGACCCAACTCCTCCTCATGGTCCCTACCATAGCCCTATATATACCCCATAGGAGTCATGAAACGAAGGCTAATTAATGAGGAATTAATCCTATTAATCATCAAAAAGCCAAAAGCCAAAACCCTAACTCTCTCTCTCCTAGGGTTGTTTGCACCAGGTGATGAAGAGGAGAAAGGAAGAGGTTTTCTCCTTCAACCATTCTCATCTCTTCCTCCTCTTTGGTGTGAAGGATCACCAGGTCTAGGATGAGCACTGTGGTGCTCCGTGAGGAGTGAAAGCAAAGGAAGAAGGGCCGCCGGCGGTGATCTTGGAAGGTTGCGGCACCGGGTGTAGAGAGGAGAAGAATTTGGATTCTTCTCCTTCTTCTTCCACTATCTCTTCTTCCTTTCTTCTTCACACCTTCTTCCTGAGCATGCGCAGGCCCTGAGCAAGGATGAAAGGCGGTCGACAGCAGGAGAAACAAGGTTCATCCTTGTTTTGTCGCCGGCGGAATTCAAGAGGACAAGGCTGCGGGTTTTGGGAGGAAGAAGGAGCTTCTTTCTTCTTATTCTTCCTCTTCTTCATCTTCCTATCCTCCTACACCTCAGTTCCCATGTGGCCGGAGCTCCTTGGAAGGTGGCGGTCGCCGACGACGCAAGGTGGAGGTGAAGAAGGAGGGTCGGTGCAAGGAATCCCTAGGTCCTAGGGTTTTTGTGTTGGTGCTTGGAAGAGGATTGAAGAAAGGTGATTAATTTGAAGCTTTGGTGACTTCGAGTCTTGATAGATCGTCGCCCACACGACCTCCAAGAGGGGAGGGTCATACGATAGAAGACTGCGAGGTAAAAGACGAGGTATACCTCTCTTTAGCTCCTTCTTTGTTCCTGATATTTTATGTGATATTTATTATTGCATGTGTGATGTGTATTAATTATCATGGTTTAATTAGTTGAAAATTAATATTGATAATTAATTATGTCATGGTCCCCGATAATAAACACAAAAATCGGCAATCCATTCATCGTCATTTCCGCGGTCACTTGATTCGGAAAGTTACAAGGCCTTACTCTTGAGTTTGGCTAAGTTGTGACATGGATCAATTGATACGACGACGAGACGGTCGTTTAGGAGACGGGTCTCTATTTTGATTAAATTTTTAATCCGTAGATATAGAGAGGTCTCTCATGTTCGACCCCGTGTTCGCTCAGGAAATCCGCCGAGCCATACACCGGCTATAAGCCAACAGTTGTGTGCAAGCCAATAGGTTAGATACGGTATGTTTTGGTCAATCATGGATGGAATTGCTGACGGATTAAGTTAGATAAGTTGGTGATGATTTTTGTATTCCTTCAATTGTGTCCCAAAAGAAAATTCTATTGGAATGAGGTTATAGCTTGGAGTTTTGGAACTTATGATGTTTTGCCATATTATTCCCTATTGGATCAGTTTAGAAAGGTAACAGAGTGAGCTATTGTTACCATGATTTGAATGTGGTATGTCGTGGGATACATTGTGTAAGGTTTGTTATAAAATTTGCAAGTAGATGTGTAATCCACTTAATGATTGGTGTCAATCATTTTGGGGATCATTCTTACGTTTTTGAAAGCTGGCCTTGTAAAGATCTCCAGGAGGAAACATTGTTGGTGCAGGAAGCACCATATCGAACCTTGTTTTGATATTGGCAAAGGATTTAAAGTTAAATACTATTTTTGATCTAATAAAGTTACTCAAGTGTGCAGGAAAGTCCTAGTTGATCTAGGTAATAAGTCTTGCCCTGGCCACGGGTTGGGCAACTAAGTCCTGACATAAGGTTGGGCAATAAGTCCTGGTCGTGGACTGGGCACTAAGTCCTGGCCGAGGGCTGGGCACCTAAGACCTGACCAAGGGTTAGGCACTAAGACCTGGTCGAGGGCTGGGCATCGAACACCTGGTTCGAGGAATTGGGCACTAACACCTGGCCGGGGGTTGGGCACTGAAGACCTGCTCGAAAGGTGGGCACTAAGACCTGGTCGAGGATTGGGCAAGAAGACCTGGTCAGGTGCATCGGGCAAAAGTCCAACCAGAGGAGCCGGTTGGCAAAAGGTAAACTCTCCCGAGAGGAGTAGGTGAGGACGTGTTCCCCGTCGAGGGAATAGTAGGCGTCGGTTCGACCTAGGGTTCCATTTGGGAGACCCAAAGTTAGAACCAAGATAGCTACGGCTGGAAAAAAACTAACTAACATTCTTGCCGTGATTGTTGTGGAACTAACCTTGAATGCAGGAACCAAAGGAATGTGTTTCTGTAGCTCAGAACACCCCAAAGGAGAGGGGCAACAGCTGGGCTAGGCGCCCGAGAGGTCCCGGGTGCCCAAGGTCAAAGCCAAACGAACAGCTAAGCAAGAATCGCTTCGGAAGCTTATTGGGACAGGCGCCCTCAAGGTCCCGGGCGCCCTGATGGTCCCGGGCGCCCTGGATGTCTCGGGCACCCTGGGTCCAAGCCAACCAGTGATCGAAGCGGAATCAGTCGCGAAGCCAAGCAGACCAAGTCAACTGGGGAGCCCCCAGTGTCCCGGGCGTCCCCGTCAGCTCCGAGGCCGATTCTGGAGGGATAAGCGCTGACCGAGCTACGGATGAGGTTTCTCGGATCCGTAGGCACGTGTCAGGAGCCCCCAGCATCCAGGGCGCCCCCAGGAGCAGTATAAAAGGGGCTCGACCCCTAAGGCTTCGACATTACTTTTTCCAACACTTCCAAGCTCTTCGTTCAAGCTCTCTGCTCCGGCAAACTCCGTTCTCGACATTCTAGCGCTGACGATGACCCTCTGCTCCGAAGTACAATCTACACCGGGCGTCGCTAACAAAGAGAGTAGTCATTTTATTTACTGCAATAATTCTGTATCATATTTTTGTAAACCTTTTGCGCGAATATAGAATTGTCCGCAGTTAACGGTCAAGGACCGTGGGCCTTGGAGTAGGAGCCGACCGCGACTCCGAACCAAGTAAAATCTCTTGTGTTCCATACTTGGTTGTTTTAATTCCACTGCGTATTCTCTTTTATTAATCCGAAAGTTTTTCACGATATTCACCCCCCCTCTATCGTGTTTCTCGATCCAACAATCACATACATGTAGTAGAAAATAAGATCCCTCGAGTGATACATGTGAAAATCTCATACAAAATTTCTATCTAAAGGGTTATATCTTTGATTTGTGCCCTTCGATTATCCCGCTAGTCCTTAGTTCGTTGGATCACTTGCACGTTCAGAATGAGTTCCAAGTGGAGTAAGTTGAGATATGATCAGAAACCCCAATAAACTCTCCATGGGTAAGCTTATATCACACAAGCCAATGCAAGGTCTAAAAACCAAATCCAATATGCCTCCTGTATGCGCATGTCAAACATATGCAGCAACCATAGCTCAATCAGGTGCAACAACCGCAAACAAATGCGAGAATGCATCATATGCACATGATGCAATATTATGTGTCACCCCTGATGCCAGTCAAACCAGCATCACATCTCATCTGTAAGGCCAAGTGGGTAGGGATGTGATAACTATACACATTATACTACTACTATTCTAGAGTGGCCGAGTGGATAGATGTAAGCGGAGTACCACACTCCTACCCTAAGAGATGGGGGAGCACTACTCTTATACTCTCGTAACTCTGGAAAGAGGGGAGATCCCTACCTGCACACCACTCCGATCTACCACTACCCTTGAGTGGTCGAGCATGGCGCGACAGGGTAAACTACACACACTCCGACAACTACTAATCCATGAGTGGACGAGTATGCAGATCCAATATGACTGACGACCTGTCTTAATCATAAGGGAGCCAAGGGTCGACAGCTATGCAATCGTGTAAGGATGGTGCATGATACTAAGCAACACATCGCTCATTAGAGTATGAATCATAACTTGATATGACATGCATATGTCATAATCATGTATCTATGTCAATCAAACATCCAAGTAGATATATAAGTATAACTAGTGATCAACTCAATGCCAAGTATAGTATGACATACATCTCTCCTACGCACACATTCACACATGTGTACTGTATAATGTGAGAGTATCCAACTGAGACTGTATTAACATAAACATGATTATCCAAGTCCGAGCAGCTGAATATCATGTAGGAAAAATCAAGAGCAGATATAAGGTAATTAACCTACTGCAACACATAACAAGTCATGCGTAGAAAAGCAACATCTACAGAAATAAGTAGAAGGTACCCGCATACAAAGAAGAAGCTTGTATATGAAGAGAACCCCCATTCACGTATTCACAATGAATCAATGCCCTATAACAAAATGCAGCTTTAGCTATTATCACAATGATAACTAGCTAAACTTATATACAAACCCAATTAGGATTACCCTAATCACATCGTTCATTGATTAGGTTTTTGGCCCGACGTAGCCCTAATTATGTTATGCCTGAATAACTTAGGCATTTCTCAAACCATGAATCAATTCCCTATGCCTGAGTTGATTAAATAGTATTGGCTCATGGCAATAGTAATAAATTCAAGAGGATCAAGCTAAAACAACAACCAAGATCATGGTCTATTCCAAATTAATACAACATTTATCACACTTCACAATCGAACCATTCTCACCAAGAACACACAACTCACGGTAAGGAAGATACAAGCTCAGAGTACCCCTCAAAACTCCAAGTCAAAAGCAACACTTATATCCAACAAAATTGGAAATCATAAGCAGTGATCTAAACAGAACAATCCAAAACCAACTCCAACATAAAACCCCACAGCATTTGTCCCAAACCCAAAGAACTCAGCCGAAGATTACATCCAACGCAACATCACTCCAAGATCTAAAATTCAATTTGAAGCACAGCTGTATTCAAACCAAAACAGTGATTCCTAACCACTGTTCTAAGCCATTGCAACACAAAATTATCTTAAAACAATATCAAAATGAAGATACTCCATAGGATTTGGGAAAAACTGGATTCCAAGATAATCAACCCCCAAACCGATAAGGATTCACACAGCAGTATCCTCCCAAATCTGAATCCGATCCAATAGACGTCCCACGACAAAACACATCTCCAGATCAAAGGTACTAACCTAAGCGCAAATCCAAAATAGAAACCACTCCAAAATCTATAGTTCGATTAGAAAATCAATTCTCTAGAGAGATCTAATATAGAGTATCATTAATTTATCCAGCAACACACCCTAACGCAACCAAGCCTTATGTGAAATTCCACCGGGACCCTTCCTCTGCCCTTGATCTGGCATCACAGCAACAATGGGAGTAGATCAACTAATCCTAGATCCAAATCTGAGCTAACAACTCACGCAACCCTCTAGTTCACTGGAATACTGAGGAATGCTGTGATTAGAGACTGATGATATAATGCTAGAAGGAGAGGATCGCTAAAATCACCCTACCTTAATGTGGTCGTCCGGCAAGATAGATAGAAGCTCATCATTCCCGGCGACTGAGGCAAGGGGAGAAGAACTCGAGTGGAGCTCGAGAGGTGTATGAATGGGGATGTTGAGGCTCTACGTCAGATTGAACGTGGAAGAAGGGGAAGTCGGGCAGAAAATCTAAAGAAGAGGGGAGGGATTTAAATGGTGGCAATTTTCAATTTACCCCTCCCTTTTGGTTTATTTAAAACCTCATCCATAATTTCTGATTTTAAGCTTTCAGCCCCTCCTCCATTTAGTTATTTAACCTTGATCGCTCAAGCTTCGAATTAGTGTAATTTCACCCTCCAAACTAGGTGTTAATCACCTCATCTCCCCAAATCTCATCCATGGGTCCGAAAACCCTAATAATCACTCTGAGTAAAGTTCTCGATTTTCTCATCTAGGTTTTATTTAGCCAAATATAACAGTCGAGGAAACCCATGATGATTTATAATCTTAAGATCAATTTGTAAATTCGGGATCATCCTTTTCAAAAGTAAAAGCTAAGAACATGAAATGTAAATTAATTCAGCTTAAAAAATGTAAATACACTAAACTATAGACGTAAAGAAAATAACGGAAATCTTGCATTCTAATCTAATTTAACCTACGAAACTCACAATCTAAATGCATAACGGAAATTTATAACATTCAAACAAAACAAAACATTGCAAAAATTAAAAGAATTGAAATGCATTAATGGAAGTAAAAATAGCTTAAGGAAATCAAACAACCTGTTCCAACAAATGTTCTAAATGAAAACCAAGCGCTAGAGATCTCAAACACTTGTATGAAAATTAAGGGTTACAGATCAAGTGGTTGACGATAAGCTCATTCAGGTTGCAATGATGGAGCCTCCCTCAATCAAGGTGAGAGTTTCTCGATTGAGCTCAAGAAACCCAATGCATGTAGTGGAGTTGATTCAAAAATGGAGGGAGGATCATGGTCGCAATGCTACGAGTTCACAAGCTTGTAGATGATGATGTGAGGAAGGGATGATGGCGTGAGGAAGATTGTTCTGGATGATCGATGGTGAAGAGGATGTTGAGGCCCGTTGGTGGAAAGGATGGTGGATGAGATGGTGGATAAACTCTAGAATCTCACAACTCACAGATGGATGCTACAATGGTTGGAGTAATCCAGTGGGTCGGTATACGTTAAGTTTGCCTACAATGAGGTGGAGATGACTGCTGAATTAGGGAGATGGAGTGTGTTCTCTAGGAGATTCAAGAGGAGGATGTGTTGAAGGTGGAGATGGATGGTAGAGCCTCTTTCGATCAGGAGAGGTGGCTTGTGGATGAGAGATGACAGGAGGATTCCCTCATGCCTGGTTCAGATGATGATGCACTGGTTGAGGATGATGCTTTGTCCGTGAGATTAATTGCAAGGGAGGAGATGGAGTTTCATGAGAATGGAGACTCTGATCCCCCTGGGGGTTGCGGATGGATGAACCATCATGAACTGACCTCCACCCTTAAACATTTTATATTTGTTAAAACTAAATATTTAGCTCATTTGATTTTTATATGTACACATGAACATGTATACAAGATTCTCTTCCTTTTTAGTAACAATCAAATACATTGACCAAATATAATCTTTATTTAACATATTCATCAAACATATAAAAAAACCTTATTTGAATGTGGTCATCCTTAACTAGAGATCAATTGCACCAATAAATATTTGATAGGAGTCATGTTAGTCATGAAAGAGTCTTTTGTTTTTAATGGGTAATTGATCATGAGGATTGGCTCACTGTTTTTATCCTCTCGTAAATTACAAGAAATATATGACGGAGATGGTTATGATAATTTGAGATAAATTAGATGACAATAAGAAATTTCTCTTCATAGTTATTTTTGACGGAATAAATAATTTTCCTTATCATTTTGGTAACCTATAGTAAATTAAATTATAAATATGTTTTTACACTTATTAAACATTCCTTTACATATTTTAAATAACTTACTACGTTGAAAGTCTAAAACATTAAGTTATCCATTTCATATAAAAGTAACCTATGTTTCTATCCATATAAATAGTAGGTCCAAAATAACAAATAATTCAATTCCCTTTGAAACCTAATCAACTTTGTTTTCACATCCATCTTATATTAAAGACATGACGATGGACACAAAGAAAATTAGCTTTACTATCCTCCTAATGTTATCTATTTTTATTATTCCAACAACATCTAGAGAGATTGTTCCTGAATCAGATCCCACTGCAATAGATTTTTTTGAATTACTTTGTAAGTTATTATTATATCCATACACATTATTTGTAAATATAAATCTCATGGTATTTGAATGAAAGAAGCTCTGAGAATTATAGATTTAGATAAGCGACTTTTCTTTATTGTTCCAATAAGAAATGTCAAATCTTTTCTATACACAATATTTATTTTTGTGTTTATGATTTTGCAAATATAAATAATTGATTACCTATTTCTTTTTATTATTATGCAGTAATCAAACTTGCAGAAATTGCAGAAAAAGGACAAGACATATTGTTTCCAAGGAATCAGTTAATTGGAAATCGTAACATGAAGTGTTGGCTTTGCTTGGATCCCCCTCGACAGTATGATTAGTCATATCTATATGAAATATAAATTACTTAAATAAATTACTTTTAAACATTTATAATTTAGATGTGTGTAAGAGTCATATTCAAATGATGTAAAATAATATACATCACTCTTTACTATATTAAATATTGAGCCTATTTAAAATAATTTGAGTTTAATTAATATATTACAATAAAAAATAAATTTATATTTTTACAAATTATTAAAATTTTATTAGTATTTTCAAAATAAAGTAAAATCCATAATATCTTATATCAATATTAACTAATGTAATGAAATATTAAGGAAGCGATGAATAAGTAAATATGACAATTCAAATAAAATCTCACGCTGTTTATAATTAAATGTCAAGATTTGAACTATAATTTAGTATAAAAATAAAATGATTTTTATAATTAATTTTAATCTTATTAGTAATCTTAATATAATATATTATTTGAATAATAATAATTGTAGCTTTTCAACAATATCAACCCTAAAATTTAGGTGAAAATTTTGATTATTTTAAATAAAATTGATAAATTAATATGATGATGATAAAAATGTAAAATGTCAATACTATGAAATATTTTGGCTTTATAGAAATTGTAAAGAAAAATGATAAATTATAGATCTCATTATATTTTCACTTTACTGTCATAGTTGCCTCGTTTCCTAGTCCAGGGTATTATAAAAGTTTAACAAACTTTATAAATGATATCGATGTTGTTGGGCAAAATCGACGCCAAAAAAATATCGATTTAAACTAAAGGTTATAAAAATAACAATTAAGGAAAAATATCCTTGATTAACCATATCGTAATCAAACCAATATCAATTTGAATGGATGGGTCATGGGTCCTGTGGCTTAACACGATTTAAAAGTTATGCTCATTTGAAGTTTGGTTTGCTATTTTGGACTCAGGACAACAATAAACACACCTGTGTCGCCCAACACATCATGGCTATTTTCCACTCTAGATGCTTCAATTTGATGCTTTTCAGTTGCCTCCTCTTCTCGAATGATCCACAACCCTATTTGGTAGCATAGGTGATGTTATGCCCGCAAGTACACAAAAATATCGTTAGTAATATAAATGATTATCATAAGCACAGGGACTATTGATTAAACACTAGTAGAGTCTGCAAATGTAAGCTATCTAAACGATCGTAGGGTTGGGTTGTGAAAGCTTGTAAACAAAAGGAGGAGAGAGAGAGAGAAGAAAAGAGAGATAGAGTTGATCTTTGGGAAAAGGTTAGAAGAGTGGAATCTAGAATTTTGATTTCACTACCATGCTAGTTGATGACGTATGGGTTGTTTATATCATAATCTTGATATTTATGTACTCATAGAGATCCTAACTAGCTATCGGTGTGAATCCTACAGATGTGCACCAGAGTGCTTCCCCCTTGGCCATCCAATGAAATTAAATAGAGAAGGTAACCTAGAGAGTCCGGTTAAAAGTACCCTTTGTCACTAAGAGTCGTAGGTTATACGTCTCTAAATTATGCTAAACATTTCCTAACATGGGATAGTGAGAAACCCATTCAGTATTGTTAGCTAATCTCATATAAAAGATTGACCTATATTTCAAGACAGTGCTCGAGATGTCAGGTTAAAGGTAGCCCTCTGTCACAAAGGTCTCTCAGGTCAAACATTCTCAGACATTTCGCCTACATGGCGGCCATCCCTCACGACTATATGTATCCATCACACACACATTTCATCAAATATCTACAAGTAGCAATACACATAGAATAAGACAAACACTTCATTGAATAAGAAAATACACAAATCCATAGTTCATACAATATTATCACATTATAGCTACTCCCTACATCCTAGATATAAAGAGTCTACTCCATCACATGGAGAATATAACAAGAAGATAAGAAATAAATTATCTACAACCTTAAACAAAGATAGAGAGGGATAAGAATGCTTATCGTTGGAGCACGGGTTTTCTTGGAGGATTTCCTTGTTCCGAAGGTAGATGAATCATGGATGGAGGCGACTGCGGTAACTCTATGGTCTCCCATAGAGGGGAGAACCCTTTTCCAATGCCAAAAGGCCAAGCCCTATGCCAAAGATGTGTCAAAAGAGGAGCAAAACCCCTTTTATGGCCAGGGGACACACTCGGTGGCACGATCATGCGATTTCGCACAACTCGGTCGTGCTCTACACGGCGAAAATAGCATGGTCATTTGGTTTTACATAGCTCGAATATGCTCCACAAGGCCAAAATGGCATGGCCATGTGAAATCACATGGGCGGGAGTGTGTAAACCCTAAAAATGAGACACAATCATGTGACACGGTCGTGCCTAGGAGTGGTATAGCTGTGCCCTCGCTATTTGAATCTTAAGACGCTATTTTCACAAGTTGGTGTCTTCAAAAAAGTTGTAGATCTTGAAGTCCTCTTCAATTCTTATGTAGAGAACATCCTGAAATTAAAATCAAGTAAGAAGTTAATGCCATTTTACTTTTGGTGTGTAATCTGATCGGAGGCACGACCATGTCTAGGAGAGGCACAACCGTGTCTAGGAGAAACACGGTTGTGTCTGCCCCCTAAGACTTGGTTTCCTTGAATTGGTGTCTTTAAAAAAGTTATAGATCTTAAAGTCTTCTTCAATTTTGATTGAGAACATCCAAAATCTTATAGCTGTTACAAAATTAGTCTACAGTGCAATCAGAGTGTGCCACTTCACACAACCATGTCTATGGGAAGCACGACTATGTAGCTCCTTTTAGCATGGCAGGATATTATTTTCACTAGCTAAGTCTGAAGTAAAGTTGTAGATCTCGAAGTCCTCTTTATTTTGATAGGAAGAACAACCCGAAACTCCAATGGAACAAGAAATTATGGTCATTTCAAAATCGGTCTGTAGTGCAATCCTCTTCATGGGTGTGCCTCCTTGGCATACGACGATGTCTTGCTGACTTTTTATCCTAACTTGCTCCATTTTGCTCCAAAAATACATCCTATCAATGAAAACAAATAAAGAGTAGTTCTCCTAATGAAGATAGTAAACATTGCAAAAATCTTAGGAAAATAGGGTGTGATAACGTAGATCATGCTCATGAAATGCAAGTAGATGTGCGTCAAACAATACATAAAATCATATATAATCTACGCACATCAATAAGATGGTCGTGGATCATGTTGTAATGTGTATTCCTTTTTCTTGATCCGTGTTGGTTCCCCACTCTATTTTTGGTGATGCATCACCCTTGCCGATCCATGGCTGATACTTTCCTTGCTATGGTGATTTGCTTGGCTTAGCGAGACTGGATCATGGGGAGTTAGCAGGGCTTATTGGAAGGGAAGGTTGTTTTTCGGATTTGCTATGGTGGTTGGGTTTCTTCGGATCAAAGTAGAGGACTTGTTGTTGTTAGGATGTATACTAAAAGCCTTGCTTTTGGTTATAGAACATCTACATTTTGAAAGAGAATCACAGAATCACACGTTGCACATTTATATTAGTATGTGCACAAAATGTCTCATACTTTGCATTGTTGATAAGATGGTGCGTAGTGACGCATAGAAGATTAAGTTATCAGTTCCTTGCAGAAGTATAAGAAAGAGGATCACAACCGAGATGGAGTTGGACAAACCATCGGGATGGTTGTAGTGTAATTAGGTGTGGTTTGTCTTAACCATAGAATTACACTAGTGCGCTTTGTGTGCATTGAGCAGGACCAAAATAGAGGTCATCCAATTTGTACTGACTTCATAATTGGATTAGACCTCGGATATATTATGCAATAAAATCTCTAAATCCCGATATAATAACGGGCATGTGTATTTAATTATTATTTCTTTGATTTACCAATGGGCGAGATCTATTCTGCTAGGTCGATAGGCCCAGTAAGTTGGGAAATAATATTATGTACATGGTGTGTCATTGATTATTGACGAAATCCGTGTCCTGGTGAGTCGGGATGATGATGCCCCCTTGATGAGCTCATAAGGTTCATCATGTTAAATCTTTCAAGTGGACTATGGTCTAACATGATGAAAAGGATGAGTGGTACTAGTCAAGGATCAAGAAGATGATTAATTAAAATTGTCAATAATTTAAATTAATCATCGGGCATTCAATACCTTAAACACGAGAAGATGGATGACTCATAATAAAAGTGGAGCCCATATGAAGATATGGGGGTTGGTGAGGAAGTTCAATGGGGATCCTTTAGTGGAATGGATCTCCATTAATGGATCGGATTTGGATCCATTAGCGGGCCAAGACCCAACTCCTCC
Source organism: Boesenbergia rotunda (assembly GCA_024364735.1). NCBI lineage: Eukaryota > Viridiplantae > Streptophyta > Magnoliopsida > Zingiberales > Zingiberaceae > Boesenbergia > Boesenbergia rotunda. The sequence continues at coordinate 21,380 of JAGFNQ010009176.1, read as the reverse complement.
TCATGGTCCCTACCATAGCCCTATATATACCCCATAGGAGTCATGAAACCAAGGCTAATTAATGAGGAATTAATCCTATTAATCATCAAAAAGGCTAAACCGAAAACCCTAACTCTCTCTCTCCTAGGGTTGTTTGCGCCAAGTGAAGAAGAGGAGAAAGGAAGAGATTTTCTCCTTCAACCATCCTCATCTCATCCTCCTCTTTGGCGTGAAGGATCACCAGGTCTAGGAGGAGCACTGTGGTGCTCGGCGAGGAGAGAAAGCAAAGGAAGAAGGGCCACCGGCTGTGATCTTGGAAGGTTGCGGCGCCGGGTGTAGAGAGGAGAAGAATTTGGATTCTTCTCCTTCTTCTTCCACTATCTCTTCTTCCTTTCTTCTTCACGCCTTCTTCCTGAGCGTGCGCAGGCGCTGAGCAAGGTAGAAAGGCGGTCGGCAGCAAGAGAATCAAGGTTCTTCCTGTTTTGTCATCGGCGGAATTCAAGAGGGGAAGGCTGCGGGTTTTGGGAGGAAGAAGGAGCTTCTTTCTTCTTCTTCTTCCTCTTCTTCATCTTCCTATCCTCCTACACCTCAGTTCCCTTGTGGCTGGAGCTCCTTGGAAGGTGGCGGTCGCCGGTGACGCAAGGTGGAGGTGAAGAAGGAGGGTCGGTGCAAGGAAACCCTAGGTCCTAGGGTTTTTGTGTTTCTGCTTGGAAGAGGATTGAAGAAAGGTGATTAATTTGAAGCCTTGGTGACTCCGCATCTTGGTAGATCATCGCCTACACGACGTCCAAGTGAGGAGGGTCATACGGTAGAAGACTGCAAGGTAAAAGATGAGGTATACCTCTCTTTAGCTCCTTCTTTATTCTTGATATTTTTTGTGATATTTGTTATTGCATGTGTGATGTGTATTAATTATCATGGTTTAATTAGTTTCTAATTAATATTGATAATTAATTATGTCATGGACCCCGATAATAAATACAAAAATCGACGATCCATTCGTCGTCTTTTCCACGGTCACTTGATTCGGAATGTTACAAGGCCTCACTCTTGAGCTTGGCTAAGTTGTGACTTCGATCAATTGATACGACGACGAGACGATTGTTTGAGAGACGGGTCTCTATTTGGATTAAATTTTTATTCCATAGGCATAGAGAGGTCTCTCATGTTCGACCCCGTGTTCGCTCAGGAAACCCGCCAAACCATACCTCGGCTATAAACCAATAATTGGTATCAGAGTTGAGGTTTCTGGTTTTGGGTGTTTACGATTCGGTTACTTTTCTACACAATAATTGGTTATGAACTCTACGCCAAGCCATACCCCGGCTATAAACCAATAATTGGTTATGAACTCTACGCGAAGTACAACAAGTGTGCATTCTGGCTGTCTTCTGTGGGTTTTCTTGGACACGTCGTATCCAGTGGAGGCATTTCATGGACCCCCAGAAGATCGAGGCTGTCACCAGTTGGGAGCAGCCCAAGTCAGTCCATGACATGCGCAGTTTCTTGAGGTTGGTAGGTTATTACCGACGCTTTGTCAAGGGTTTCTCCAGCATCGCATCACCACTTACACGCTTGACCAAGAATGGCGTGAAGTTTGTATAGACAGAGGCTTGCGAGACCAGCTTTCAGGAGCTGAAGCAGAGGCTTGTATATGCGCCAGTTCTAGTACTGCCTTCTGGAGAGGATGGTTTCACTCTGTAAACTGATGCATCTCTCCTGGGACTGGGCGCGGTACTCATGCAGCATGGACGGGTGGTTGCATATGCTTCTCGGCAGCTGAAGGAGCATGAGAGGAACTATCTCATTCACGATTTAGAGTTGGCCGCTGTTATTTTTGCGCTGAAGATCTGGAGGCATTATCTTTATGGGATCACCTTCGAGATCTTCACAGACCACAGGAGTCTTCAGTATCTATTCACTCAGCGAGAGCTGAATCTCCGACAGAGGAGGTGGATGGAGTTTCTGAAGGATTACGATTGCACCATTAGCTACCATCCTGGGAATGCTAATGTAGTCGCTGACGCCCTCAGTCAGAAGACCAGGGCTGTTTTGTCATGCCACAAAGTGATGGCCACGGATTTGATTCAGAGTTTCTCTAAGCTAGGGTTAAAGGAGCAGTCTCGGACAGAGAGAGGATTGCTAGTGACTTTGATGGCTCAGTCAGAGATTCGGACGAGGATCAGAGAGGCTCAGGCCAGTGATCAGCACATTCAGTTTCTGGGTAGTCAGGCGACTTCGGGAGAGCAGCCGAATTTTTCACATGATGAGGAGGGTATTCTGTATTTCCGAGGGAGGTTGTGTGTACCAGAGGCGCACCCTGTCTTAGAGGAGTTGTTGCAGGAGGCCCACCGATCACGTTTTGCTATTCATCCTGGTAGCACACGTATGTATCGTGATTTGAGACGTTCCTATTGGTGGAACAGCATGAAGAGGGGCATCGCGGATTTTGTTGCTAGATGTCTCGTCTGTCAGCAGGTTAAGGCAGAGCACAAGAGACCTGCTGGACTCTTCCAGAGGATTCCCATTCCTGAGTGGAAGTGGGAGCATATCACCATGGATTTCGTTATGGGTTTGCCGAGGACTAGGAGAGGTCATGATGCAATTTGGGTAGTCGTGGACCGACTAACCAAATCTGCTCACTTCTTAGCTATCCGGAGGACAGATTCTCTTGATAAATTGGCAGAGTTATTTTGCCGGGAGATAGTCAGATTGCACGGAGTTCCTTTGAGTATTATTTCTGATAGGGATCCGCGCTTTACATCTCGGTTCTGGCAGAGTCTGCAGAGGGCTATGGGCACCGAGCTCCGTCTCAGCACAGCTTTTCATCCCCAGACAGACGGACAGTCAGAGCGTACTATCCAGACCTTGGAGGACTTACTGCGCTCGTGTGTGATGGACTTTGGGGGCAGTTGGGAGGACCATTTGCACTTGGTGGAGTTCGCCTACAACAACGGCTTTCATTCGGTGATACAGATGGCACCGTTTGAGGCGTTGTATGGTAGGGCGTGCAGGACACCCATCCTTTGGGATGAGGTCGGAGAGACTCAGCTGTTGGGACCCCAGAGAGTTCAGCACGAGGCAGAGTTAGTACGGACTATCAGACAGAGATTATCAGCAGCACAGGATCGCCTGAAGAGTTATGCTGACCGGAGACGCAGACCTTTAGAGTTTGCTGCAGGTGACCATGTCTTCCTTCGAGTTTCACCCACGAAAGGGGTGAAACGATTTGGTCTCAGAGGTAAGCTAGCTCCACGGTATATTGGCCCATTCCAGATTTTGGAGAGGATTGGAGCTGTAGCTTATCGCCTAGCACTTCCACCGTCTTTGACCGGCATCCACGACGTGTTCCATGTACCTATGCTGAGAGGTTATGTGCCAAATTCCGCACACATTCTATCCGAGGTGCCTGTTCCGCTCCAGCCTGACGCTACGTATGAGGAGGTACCTGTACGGATCTTGGGATTCTGGGAGCGTCAGCTACGGAACAAGACGATCCGGCTGGTCAGGTCGGATGGCAGCACCACTCGGATGCAGAGATGACTTGGGAGCTCGAGGACACTATCCGAGCTCGATATCCCCATTTATTCGACTGAGGTATGTGTCGTTAGTTCATATCAGCATGCGTACTTCATATATATACTGCTGCTGGTATCTACTATTAGCAATGATAAATTTGGGGACCAAATTTTTGTTAGTGGAGGAGAATGTAAGAAAACAAGAAATTCAGGGGGTTAAAATGCAAAATTTTTGAAGTTAGGGGCTTTTGGGCGAATAACTAAAATAAAGGGGGTTGAGTGTAAAACGGTTAGGCCTATAAAGTCTCCGTTGTGGCTGTTCGTGAGAACAGATCTCACGAGCCTTTCCCCTTTCCTCTCCCCTTCCTCTTCCCTTTTCGGTTCTTCTTCCCTCCTCTTCCATTCGTCGCCACCGCAGGTCACGGCTCTGTCTCCAAGTGCTCAACGGAGAGCACCGGTCTAGGCTGAGTACTTCACAGGAAGCAGGCCAGAGTTTGCCTTCCTCTCAAGCGGCGACGATCGCGCCACCGCCGGAGACACGAGGAGGTAAGTCGAGTGCCCTTAATCTGGTTTTCGATCTCAGAGTTCCAGTCTTACAGCGGATCGTGATTTGGGGTTCGGTCTGAGGTCGTTTCTTGGGATCTAGGGCACGGAGATTTGGGCGAGTTCTCTTCCCGAGCAAGCTGAGCAGAGGAGTTGTGCGGATCATCTGAGGTAAACCCTAGTTTTTGTTGGTGATCAACCTGGGATGTTAAATATTGGTGTTGGTGAATCAGACCATAGTTTTGCTGTGTTCTGTGATCTCTATTGGTTTCCGAGAGTTTTGGATGGTTTCGGATGTTTGTCTCTGTTGGCTTTCGATCTGTGAAGGGATTGGATCAATGTGTGTTGAATCGTTTGATTCGTAGGTGGAATTCGCTATTCTGTTTTCTTGGTGCTGAGGTTCTATTTTGGGCTTGTTTTTCCCTTCCATACCGTGAGCTTTGGATTGTGGGAATTGGTTACTAATTAGATTATGTTTCAGTTGAGCCTTTTGTTTTGATCAGTAATGAGGAATTGGATTTCTGAGTAATTTCTTGTGATTACAAGTTTGGAATTGGAATTTTGAGTTCGGATGTGAGTTGTGGAATTCATTATGTTTGGGTTTGGTTGATCTGTTGTGGTTGATCAGATTAATTGCTGTGTTTAGTTTCATTTAGTTATTCTTGAGATTTTGAGCTGCCATGAGTTTTGGTGATGAAGATTTGATTGGGTTTTTGTTTGAGATCATGGTTATTAGGGTGATCTTAGAATTGTTCTGTGAGCTGGGGTGGTAGCTGCCGTAAGGGGTGATGGCGATTAAATGGGTTCTTTTGTTTGTGATTAGCTATGCTGAGTTAAATTTTGGTTGTTTTGGGGATTGAGTCCAGTTTTAGCAATTTAAGTCAAACCCCTTAATTAGAACTAATTAGATGATTTCGATAATTAGGACAATCCCTAATACGGTTTAGGAGTTTTGATAGTCATTTGTTGATTATTTAATTAGCTAAGTGGTATTTTTGATGCAAGGCATTGATTGGATTCTACTTGTTGCGGTTGATATTATTTCAGACGGGGTTCTCTTCACTTTTGGATTCCTACATCGGAGGCGGGTATCTCTGACTCTTCTTTTAGATTAGTCATAGATATATGCTTGATATGCTTTGTTTAGCAATAGAGTAATAGATTGTGATATAACTCTTCTATTTGTCTTGCTGATACTGTTTATGCTAGACCTGACATGTGATACTTATACCTTTAGGACTTAGGCTATGGTGCATTATCTACGATCCTTGCATATCATGTTGATATAGGTGGACTAGATAGTGGATGTTGTTTGATCAGTGTCATGCATCATCGTGCACTGTGCATCACTGTCGATCAGGGGCTCCCTTTATAGGTGAGTCAGGTCAACAGTCATACTGACCTACCCATACGGCCACTCATGGGGTAGTGATTGACGGAGTATGGGTAGTATGCTCTGTGCTGCTCCGCTCGTGCACTCATGGGTTAGTGAATCGGAGTGTGGTAGCAGACAGAGGTCTCTCCTTAGTAGTCCATATACCAGGAGATGAGAGAGAGAGGTCTCTCCCCCATTTATACATGGGGTAGGGGTAACACTCAGATAGAGATATCCTCCAGAGATGGCCTGGAGCTGATAGAGATATCGCCAGGATAGGTCATGGAGTAGGGGTGTTACACCGGCAGCATTCCGTCTACCCGATCGCTTAGGAGCGGTGATGGTAGGGTACAGACGGCAGTCATAGCCCTACGTCGGAGGGTGGCCTCCGCTCAGCTTCCTCCCGTACATGGTGATGATGTCTAACCGATGGCAGGGGTGACCATGTCATTGCACCATGTGCATACGCATATTTTGCACTTGTCGTGCTTGCTATACTTGGTTGCTGCATATGATTGACATGCATATACAGGAGACCTTTATGTCTGGTTTTGGCGACTCTGCCACATTGGTATGGTATTTCTTATTCCCTCTTTCAGTTGTACTTATTACTGCATGTACATATGTTATTTCGCTAGTCTGTTACACTATTGCTAACTTAGACTATCCTGCGTATACGATGAGATATCCGCTGAGTTCTATGACTCATCCCGTTAGCTCCTTGTTTTTATTTCAGGATAATTGTCTGGAGAGCTCAGCAGCCTGTCCCAGTTCGCATTTTCTTCGAGACGATTTCGGGATTTTTCATTTATTTGATGGTGGTACATGTTAGTACCCATTGTCTGTATTTTGATACGTTACATTTCCACTGTTGTCTTCGTGATCGGTTTTGTCATTTTATACGGCAGTATAGTTGTACTACTGTGAGCCATGGAGGCCTTTTGTGCATTGTGTTTTATCGTAAGTTGTACCAGTACACAGTTTTTGATGTTGTTTTGTTTTCGTGAATTTCATACGGTTGTTCCAGCCCTATAGGCTACGGTAAAATCGGCTGAGGTAGTCGTAGAGGCTAGGTTTTAGAATTGTCCGTCGGTCGAGGAAGTGGCAGTCCAGTCAGTATCGGACAGGCAGCTCCTCGGGGCGTGACACCAAAGGTATGTAGGAGTTGGTTCGTCCTGATAAGTATAAGTCCTTAGTCTATTCAGAATAGAGGTAGCCTTGAATACTTCATTTATTTTATAAACAATTATTCAAAGGTCAAAATACATTTACTTGATGTACAGCAAGACAAAATACTTTGATGAGATCAAAGAATTCGAGACTGATGCGGAGAAATATCATGGTAAAAGTATGGTGATATTACGATTAGATCGTAGTGACAAGTACCTCTTGGGATCGTTGTAGGACTTACTTATCAGAAATTGGGAATTAATCCCAATTCACTGCACCCGGTGTGTGTTGGGACCGGGTGGATGTTGACATGGATGCGGGTTCGTAATTTTAAAATTAATTACGTGCAGCGGAAGGTTTAGCATAAATAATTTCTCAAATTATTTAACCACACATCTAAGCATGCAATTTTATCTTGTGTAGACATGATCATATATTTAAAATTTTGCAGAAACATAAACTAATTTACGTATTACCTCGCGTAACTCGAAGGAAGGGACGAGATCCAACCGTAAGCGTCCCTTGGAAGCTCCGCCTCTATTCGCGTCCACGCCGAGTATCTTCGGGATGTCTTCGCAAAGCCACGAGTTTCATGTTCTCGAGAACTACTAGATTCTCCGAGAATGCGACAAGAAAAACCAAGAGAGAAGTCGTAAGACTAACCACAAAAGGATGGCCGGAATCAAAATTCCGGCGAAGCAAAAGAAGAGGCTTGCGGCAAAAGGATCCTTGCGACAAACTCTAATTCCGGCAGCACCTTCTTCCAGCCAAGAGATGGCCGGAGCTTCCTTCTCCGGCAGCAGGTGGTGGTCGGCAGGGAAAGGGCAGGGGAGGTCGGCTGGTGCTCCTTCTTGGGGCTGGTTGGCGCACGGCAAGAAGGAGAGAATGAGAGGGAGAGAGCCTATGCCTTCATCTCTATGATTATCACCCAAGTCTTGCCTTGGGTCCTTTATATAGTGGCCTCTCAACCATCAAGCCTCTCAAATATGGAATAACTTATTCCATCATGCCAAGTTTGATTTTATATCATGGTTAAAATCATATTTTAATTCATGATAAAAAATCAATCAAGTCTCTTCTCTCCTATGGAATAAATTTCCTTATCATGGTAAATCAATACATGATTGATTTTATAAAATAAACCAATCCATGGTTCATTTTAATTTCCATGAAAAATAAACCAAACCTTGGTTTATTATATAAAAATTTATATCATCCATAATTTTATAAAACAAACCACACTTGGTTTATTTTATAAATTGAACCAAAAACTTGGTTCTCTCCCTTTGTTGTGGCCGGCCAAGCAAAGAGGATGGAGGCCCTCTTTGGCCGGCCCATCCAAGCCAAGTCCCAATGAATTAAACTTATTTAATTCATCTATTAAGTCTTCAAAAGACTTAGCCATTTTACGCTTCCGATGCGTCTCTGAAAAATTCAGATTCGACTTATCGTTTGGCTCAACCAAACTTAATCTCCCTTGATTGGAAAATCTAATTTTCAACTCATTTTAAATCCCTCGGATTACTCGTAGTGCGTGTGACTAAATAGGCTTTCGATTTATGTTGGCCGTCTATAATTAATCAATTATAGAACGATCATGAGTGGCACCTAGTAGTACATCATGATCCCCAATTAATCGAAAGATCAACGGTTGACCTCAGAAACTATTCTGAAACCCTTCAGCAGCTATAATGAATCGTGCCTCATTCCCTTCACCATCTTATACCCACTTGGTTCAGGACATGGTCTATGTGTGTCAGTCCCCACTAGGCTGACTACGTCACACCTAGCCCAAGTAACGTTTTCTCGTCCTACGGATTCTAATTACTCTCATGTATTTAAGAGATTCATACTCTGAACATGTCATGCTCTGGCCAGAGGCTTCTGAGAGATTCATACTCTGAACATGTGATGCTCTGGCCAGAGACTTCGAGTAACAATCCGACAATCGGCCTTGGGTATACATCTCCTCGCAAGGAGTGGTGAATCCTTTGTAGGCTGTTCAAACATCTTCGGGCACTTCGGCTTATACCCAATCATCCTGGGTTCACACCTCCTTGGAGATGCTTGCTTAAGATGTCAAAGTATAAGTCTCCATGACCAAGATGACTTGAACACCGCAAGTCAAAGGAACATCGCACTTAAGCTGCAGTAAGAACTTCACTGACATATCTATATGTAGACTACCATATGAAGTTTTACAGCCAGTCACTCCAATGAACTAGTTCCCTTAACTAGCATTCATGTTTATCTCCGGACATCTCAATGTCACCATCCAGTGAGAATCAGTAGATTAGAGAATAACTCATGCTAGTCTCAACAGAATTGATAGTGTCAGTATTTATCAATTCATCGACTAGGGACAATTTCAATACTTCACAATTGCACATGTAGAGACAATCACTAGTTGTGAATTCATCACAAATTCTCTCATGCTATGAATTGTATTGCGGACATTCAGTAAATGAGTTTAAGATCTCAATCAAATACATAAACATGTATACTCAAATAGTGAATATTCATTTATTAAAATAAATGATTACAATCATAAGGCGATTGCCTTAGGACACTTCTCTCATATCACTAATAGTGTGCCCCAACAGAACAGTGCAGCACACGAGAAGGGAAAGGTCTCTTATGGTAATGATTAGGACAATGATAAGCTACTCTGAGATTAACCAGATTTGTTCGGGGATATGTGATAAATACTATTTTATTGATTATTTGAGCTGCTAAAATCCATGTTTGATCTATGTTTTTATTGTCAAAATTGTGAAATTGCCCTAGGTTTTAGAACTTACCTTTATTTTGGACTTAATTGCAAATATGTAAATTTTTGGATTATTTTGGCCACTAAATTCTTGATCTATTTTTGTAGGCATCAAGGTTCAAGGATCTAGGGCATATTGGGTCAAACTCGAGTCGGAAGTGACCCGGATCAGATTATCAAGATTACGATTAAATCTGGGTCGTTCGATTCGAAAGCGGCTAGATCTGAGCCATCCGGGATGATCTGAAGCCATCCGAGCTAGGGCTAGGGTTGATCAAGCACCCTGATCAAGATCTGAAGATTTCATCCCAATCAGAGCTAAATCAACTGTTGGATCAAGCTTGGAGGGCTCTAGATCATCCATTCAAAGATTAGCTTGATCTGGACCATCCGTTGCAAATCTGGAGGATCCGAGCTACCACAAGGCAGATCCTGACCCCAAATCATCATCATCAAAGTTTGGCTCAAATCAGACCAAGATCAGCCGTTGGATTTAAGTGGATCAATCTGGACCGTCCATGCTTAAGTATTTAATCAAAAATTTCCTACCTTCAGCAGTCGTCGCGTCTTCGCCGTCTTCCCCAGTTCATCGAGTTCTTCACTTTTCTTTGCGTTTTCTTCAATCCGTGGGCGCGACCACTCGATTATCTTACTGAATTCACGTGCTAGGTCATTGGGGAGGCCATCAGTCTTGTTTTCGGATCAGAATTGCCCAAGAACAGAGTTTGTGAGAGGTTTCTACAGCTCTATCCAATTTACATCTTCGGATCGGCTGTGCTCTAATTCCTTGCATCTGAGCTACCCAGAGGGGTTCCCTGAGTAGCTTGGATCATCATCCACTCACCTACGCACTCAGACACAGCTGCAATGAAGAATCCGTATGGAAAATTCAGAAATGGGCAATCTGAGCTGTATTCAATCGCAGATGAAGTTTTCCCCATGATTTGTTGAGCTTGCGGGTCCGAGGCTCTCCCTTGCTTGACGACCAAGGAGTACATGAGCTCTGGAAGGAATCGAGGAGTAGATTTCTCAGTTTAATACAGTTTTAGCTGTAGTTTTTAATTCTGCTGCAATCCTTGTTCTGAAATCCTGTTTTAGCTACTGAATCTTTCGACTTTTAAGTTGTTAGCTGTAATTTAGCTTTAATTCTGCAAGTAGATTAATATAGGAAGTTGTTTAGTGATAGATTGAATTAAATTTCAGTTAGTTTGCAGTGTTAATTCTTGCGTGCCAATTCCCAGCTGTGTACCATCTGATTTCTGCATTTACTTTCAGTTTTTGAGTTTGTTTCAGATTGATTGTTTTCTGAGTTGTCTCCTAGCTGTTTAGTTGTAAATCTTTGATCTAGCATTAGATAGATAGTGTGTTTAGTTAAAATAGCACTCAAATTAAGCTAGGTTGCAATTCCATTCCTTGCGTGCCACTTTCATTTCTTGCGTGCCATTTTATTTCTGCCAAACCAAATTCTGTTCTGAATTTTTCCAGCTGCTGTTGGAGAATTTTTGTTAGGTAAACACTAGACATTTTGGCTTAGTTCATCTGGTTTTTCGATCAGTGTATCAAGCTGAGTTTGTTTGTGTTTTGAGCCCAAACCTTGTGCTGAAATTCTGAAAATCAAGTTCCAATTTCTGCACTTCCCATTTCCGAATTCTATTTCTCTTCTCAAGTCTGATTTCAGTTTCAATTCTCAGTTGTGTGCCACATGATTTGGATCCATTTGAATCTGAATTTAACTTGTCATTTGTGGCATCTGATTGAGTAGAAATCAATAAGTTGCATTCATCCATTTCGAATCTCTTTTGCATTTGTGGCTTACAAAATTGTTGTTAGTTGAGTTAACATGTGTAGCTTGCTTAGTTTCCGAAAGGCATAAATAGCAATTGCTTTAAGCTTGATTTGCTTCCGAAAACTTCCATTACACCATCTATTTCTTCGCATCAGAATTTATTGTGCATTTGAATTTAGGCTTGCTTTTCCAAATTTTAGTCAAAGCCTATAGCTTGATTCGGTTTCATTGATTGAATTATCATTTGCCATCACTTGTTTGGTTATTAGCTAAGTTTAATTCTTTCCATTACATTTTCACTTTTATTTAAAACCCAAAACCCAATTTACTTATTCGAAACCCAAAACATAAACAACACCTAAACCAAGCGCGAATCAAATTATATCAACTAGTCCCCGAGAAAAATACGACCTGTGGCCCCTATATTACGTTTTCATATTTTGATTGCAAAAAGGGTTTCCAGTTATTCATTTATAAATTCTAAATTTGAGACCCACATTCGTGACACATAGTTTGGGTTTATCAAATTTTTGGTGCCGTTGCCGGGGAATCTACTAGTTGATTTGTTTGATTTCTGCTTGTGCACTTATTTCATATCATTCTGGATTTATTTTTGTGCTTATTGTTATATCTTTTGTTTTGATTTTATTTGTTTTATCTTTTTATCCACTTTTACTGCGAGTTGTTTGATTTTATGACCAGGTCTTTAGGTGCTGAATTAGAAGATTTCGACTCTGAGATTGAGAGGACTTTCAGAGCCAGGAGGAGCCAGGCCATTCTTTCAGAGACTATAGATATTCCTCCCATTCAGACTATTTTTACTCACTCAGGCAGAGACATGGCAGACCACCAAAGAACCATGAAGGAGCTCGCAGCACCTGACGCTGCATTTCAGTACTCCAGCATAGCTTATCCAGAGCTGGGGGAAAGTTTTGAGTTAAGATCGGGACTTATTAATTTGTTGTCAAAGTTTCAGGGTTTATCTGGGGAGGATCCAAACAGACACTTGCACGAATTCCATGTGGTGTGCTCTACTATGAAGCCTCAGGGCATTTCTGAAGAAGACATCAAGCTGAGAGCTTTCCCCTTCACATTGACAGGAGCAGCTAAAGACTGGTTCTATTATCTGCCTACAGGACATGTGTCTAGTTGGATCGCTATGAAGAAGACATTTTTGGAGAAGTATTTCCCAGCTTCCCGCACAGCTATAATCAGAAAAAATATCTGTGGGATTCAGCAAGTGGTGGGCGAAACACTATATGATTACTGGGAAAGATTTAACAAGTTGTGTTCAAGTTGCCCCCAGCATCAAATCAGTGAGCAATTATTGATTCAATATTTTTATGAGGGACTGCTGCAGATGGATAGAGTCCTGATAGATGCTGCAGCTGGAGGGGCCCTAGTGAACATGTCACCAATGCAAGCTAGGGAGTTAATTTCTAATATGGCTGAGAATTCCCAACAATTTGGAGGCAGAGCCTTGACCACCAGAGGAGTGGGTGAAGTGCAGGTAGTGCCTATTGATCATTATGACAAGAGATTTATAGAGATCACATCACTTCTTAAGGAGTTGAAGGTTAGCAATGCAAATCAAGGGTCAACTCCTTCAGTACCTCCACAGTCAAGTCAAATGATAAGTGTGTGTGGCATTTGCTCTAGTCTAGAGCACACTTCAGACTCATGCCCCACTCTCCAACAGGACGAGACAGTAGCTACATTAGTGAGAGGACAATTTCCAGCAAGAAACAATCCATATTCCTCTACCTATAACCCCGGTTGGAGGAATCATCCTAACTTGAGGTATGGGAATGCTTTCTGCCAACAAGAGCCTCAAAATCAACCTTCACAGCAGCCCTTACAGAACTTCCAGCAGCCCCAGCAAACTCAGATTCATCAGCAAACTTTTCAGCCATCAAACCAAAGTTTTCAGCCTTCGTTTCAGCCTAATTCCCAACAATTTCAGCAACAATTTCAGCCATTAGAACCTCAATTCCAGCAATATAATCCAGGGCAACTGAGTCCTCGCTACATAGGACCCTACAAGATTATAAAGAGAGTTGGGAAAGTAGCGTATGAGCTGGACCTACCAGAGGATATGTCAGCTATCCACAGTACCTTTCATGTCTCTATGCTGAAGAAGTGTATTCACGACCCTAGCCAAGTGATTCAGCCTCAGTCAGTATAGATCCAAGAAGATCTTAGTTATGAGAGCAGACCGACACAGATAGTGGACAAAGCAGTTAAGAGATTAAGAAACAAAGAAGTGCCACTAGTGAAGGTCATCTGGCAGAATCAAAAGCACGAAGAGGCTACTTGGGAACGTGAGGACAGCATGAGAGAGAGATATCCAGAATTATTCTAAGTTCGAGGACGAACTTTTTATAAGGTATAGGGGATTGTAACGCCCCAAAATTTCCATTTTTAGTTCTTAAAGTCCTTGGAATTATTTAGAAATGGTTTAGAAATATTCTAGATATTTTTAGGAATTTTTAGAGTATTTTTATGGAATTTTCCGAGTCCGTTTGGTATTTTTGGAAAAAGAAAAAGAAAAAGGAAAAAGCCAAAAAAAAGGAAAAACCGATTTAGTGCAGCGGGTGGTTCGAACCCGCAACCACACCGAAACAGCACAAGCGCCCAACCGGCTGGGCTAGGGGTATCAAGCACAGAAACGGATGGAGAGAAGGGTATTTAAGCGATAGTTAGGTTGATCCGACCCTTAAGTGTAAATAGCCAATTAAAGAGAGAAGTTTTATTTTCTCTCCTCTCCAAACCCTCACGCCGACTCCCTCTTCTCTCTTGGGCGACGCCGACCAACATCAAGGCCAAGGAGGGCCGGCCGAGACCCTTCTCCAAGAGATAATCCTATATTCGGGGTCCCCGCGACGAGAGGAACGCGTAGGCGTAGAGAATTCTCTGAGATCTCAAGTTTTCTCGAGCTCTAGTCGTCAATCTTGGTTGTAAGTCCAAGATATCAATGTAAGTACTGCTCACCTGCAGTAAGAGGCGGTTTTTCCGCGAGAATTTCCTTTAAAAGTTTTAAAAAGAGCTATTTCCTTTTTGTTTAAGTTTTTGCATGTTATCTTAGTTCATTAATTGTTGTATGCTTATGTATAAGTTTAATCACATACCCTATATGAGTTCAGGGTCTAAGAAAGTTATGAGAAAAGAAAAGAGAAGATAAAGATAAGAAAAGAAAAGGCCAAGGCCTTAAGAAATCCCCAAAAGTCAAGACTTAGGGATTTTAGCACGCCAGGTGCTCCAGAAAATGCCAAGGCATTTACAGATAAGAAAGAAAAGTAAGAAAAGCTATTTTATTTTATAAGGCCAGTACCCGGCGTCCAAGGGCGTCGTTAAAGAAATCCAGGTGTCCAATTCCAAGGTCTTGGCCCTGGTAGACCAAGGTCTGCTCTATTAGGATTGGTGGCTCGCTACCCCAACCTTTTAGGGAACGCGCATCAGATGGTACTTACGTCTTCAGTGGATCCAAGTGATTATTATTTTCAAGTATATGCTTTAGCAAAGTTTTCTAAAGTTTAAGAAAGTTTTCAAAAGTTAAAGAATAGCTAAAGTTTCAAGTTGAGCCAAGAAAAGTAAATTGAGATTATCTATTGCTTGAGTATGCATGTTTTGAGCTATACATGTTCTTAGTTTTCTTTCAAGCATATTAGTGTCTCATATGATGTTCAGTTTGATCTAGAAGCATGTTTGCACATTTCGAGTTTTTTGTGAGCTAGATAGTACTTACTAAGCTTTTCGCTTATAGATGCATTTCCTCTTACTGCAGGTAAAGGTAAAGGCAAGCAATTCTGAAGGAAGGCGACAAGGCGGTGCTGAGTGACGTCCACTGGCGAATCTCGGGTGACCCGCACGGGCGTGTCAGTCAACACGCCCTGGGCGTGTTCTTCCCTGTCCAGAGATAGCAGGATTTGCCAAGTAGTAGAGAAAGTAACGGTCCGTCTAAAGGTAGGAGAAGGCGGGTCGCTACAGTAGAGAAAGTAACGGTCCGTCTAAAGGTAGGAGAAGGCGGGTCGCTACAGGTGGTATCAGAGCCAAGTTCCCATTCTCCAGCATCACACACACATCAGCATCAACCTTGCCGTCTTCAAGTAAGAAAGCTTTAAGTTTCAGTTTTTTTCTATTGCTCCTTTACTTAATTGCAGTATAGAGAAATGCTTAAGTACTTACTCACATGTGCATAGAACAAGGAAGCATGTTTAATCCCTTAGTATCACGGAATCATGTTTAATCCCTAGAATGGATATTAGATTTCTAAGTAAGAAGACAAGTTTATACCTAGAGATGTAGTAGTGATTTCTTGTTCCTTTATGCATTATTAGATGGCAAGAAGAGGCCGAGCTCCTAATGCTAATAACAGAACTCCAGTTCAAGATAACAGTGAGCCTGGCACAGAACAGCCAAACCTGATGGCAGTCATTGCTCGAATGCAAGCTCAGATTACAGAACAACAGAAGACCATCGCCACACTGATGGCGAATCAGCAACCAGTGCCCCCTACACCACCCCCAGCAGGAGTGGAAACTCCAGTGGTGGCTGAAGTTCCACCAGTCCCACAGGAGACCCCTGCTGTGAACCGAAGACAAGAAGCATACCTCGTCCAGTGGCAGAGGCTGAAACCCGAAAGCTTCTCAGGCACGACTGAGCCCTGGGATGCCCAGGCTTGGTTCAAGACCTTAGAGAGCACGATGGAGCTTCTTGACTGGCCAGAGGTTGAGAAGGTCAAATGTGCCTCCTTCTGCCTAACTGGAGATGCTCGTATGTGGTGGGAGCGAGTCAAGAGTAAGAAGATAGTCAACCAGATGAGCTGGGCAGATTTTGAGCACGAGTTCTATGAGGAATTCTTCCACATGAAGGTTACCAACAAGCACTTCGAGGACTTCATGGAGTTCAGACAAGGTAGCCTACCAGTGGGAGAAGCAGTTGCAAAGTTCAACAGACTAGCTCGCCTCTGCCCAGAGCTAGTCAGCACAGAGAAGGAGCGAGTCAGACTGATGCTTCGCATGCTGAACCCGGAGATAGCACTCAACGTGAACAGCGGGATGCACCGACCCCAGACCAGCGAGGAGTTGGTCAGTAGTGCCCTAATCTCAGAGCACTACCTGAATAGCATCAAGGCACAGCAAGCACAGCAGAAGCCAGTCCTGATTGAGAACAAGACAATAGGAGGCCAGAAGCCTCAGCCAAATAGCCAAAACTGGAAGAACAAGAACCACAAAAGGAAGCAGTGGCCTGGCAGCCAGAAAGGAAAACCAGAGAATAAGCAAGCTAGGTATCCACCTTGTCCTAAGTGTGGGAGGAACCATTCAGGAACATGCCTTTTGGGTGTAACTGGATGCTATTCATGTGGACAAGAGGGACACAGATCCAAAGACTGCCCAAACAAGTTCAAGGTACTTCCTCAGCAGTCCGTACAGTATGGAGGCCAGCCTCAGTTACATTACATGCCTACTATACTGGAGGGACCTCAGATTAGTCAAGGAGGGTTGGAAGCAGCACCAGTTCCAACCAATGCCAGAGTCTTTGCCCTCACGAAGGAAGAAGCTGCCAGCGCCTCCACGGTCGTTACAGGTCAAATAGTTATTTTTCAGCATTTAGCTACTACACTGTTTGACACTGGGGCGACCCATTCTTTCGTATCAGTACCTTTTGCTAGTAAGTTACAGGTGCCTACAGAGAGTTGGGAGTCTAGATTCCTGACAACTCTCCCTTCAGGGGAAATCATGGAGTCCACCCAGAGGCTCCGGGCTGTGCCAATCAAGATTTCAGACCGAGAGCTATATGTCGATCTGATAGTCCTTGCGATGCAGGACTTCGACATCATACTAGGCATGGATTTCCTCAGTAAGTACAACGCTTCAGTGGACTGCCGTAGAAGGAAGGTGGTTTTCAGCCCAGAAGGAGAACCACCATTCGAATTTCAAGGAGCCTCAAGGAGGAAGACTCAGAAATTTCTCTCAGCCTTGGCAGCCCACCAGATGCTAGAGCAAGGGTGTGCTGGTTTTCTTGCACACATAGTGGAATCAGAAGCAAAGGAAGAACTCAAGCAGGAGGAGGTACGGGTAGTCTGCGAATATCCAGAAGTGTTCCCAGAAGAATTACCTGGACTACCTCCCAACCGAGAAGTGGAATTCGAGATCGAGCTAGTGCCCGGTACCGGTCCGGTCTCGAAGGCCCCACATCGTATGTCTCCAGCAGAGTTGAAGGAATTACAAGAGCAACTCCAGGAGCTACTAGACAAGGGCTTCATTCGCCCGAGTCATTCACCCTGGGGAGCTCCTGTACTATTCGTCAAGAAGAAGGATGGATCTATGCGTCTGTGCATAGACTACAGAGCTCTGAACAAGGTGACCATCAAGAACAAGTACCCCCTTCCTAGAATAGATGATTTATTTGATCAACTCAAAGGAGCTACAGTGTTCTCAAAAATAGACCTGCGTTCTGGGTATCATCAGCTAAAGGTTAAAGAAAGTGACATCCCCAGGACGGCCTTCAGGACAAGATACGGCCACTACGAATTTGTAGTAATGCCTTTTGGAGTAACCAATGCTCCAGCAGTCTTCATGGAGCTGATGAACCACATCTTCAGGGAGTATCTCGATAAATTCGTCATTGTATTTATTGATGATATTCTCATATATTCACAGACTCCAGAGGACCATGCTACACACTTGAGGATAGTGCTGCAGATCCATCAGCAGAAGAAGCTTTATGCAAAATTCTCAAAGTGTGAGTTTTGGCTAGATCAGGTGACCTTCCTAGGTCACATTGTATCCAAAGAAGACATTCAAGTTGATCCAGCCAAGATAGAAGCAGTCAGCAACTGGTGTAGACCCAAGAATGCCAGTGAGATCAGAAGCTTCTTAGGCCTGGCAGGATATTACAGAAAATTTGTTGAGAACTTTTCCAGAATAGCCTCTCCTCTCACAGCCCTGACCAGAAAGAATCAGAAGTTTGAGTGGTCAGATAAATGCGAGCACAGCTTCCTAGAACTGAAGAAAAGATTGACTAGTGCTCCCATCCTGACTGTTCCAGAGAGTGACAAGGCCTTTGACATCTACAGTGATGCATCCAAGATGGGCCTTGGAGCTGTCCTCATGCAAGATGGTAAAGTAATAGCATATGCCTCCAGACAGCTCAAGGACTATGAGAAGAATTACCCTACCCACGACCTTGAGCTAGCAGCTGTGGTTTTTGCACTGAAGCTTTGGAGACACTACCTGTATGGAGTGTAGTGCAGGATCTTCACAGACCATCAGAGTTTGAAGTACTTCTTCACTCAGAAGGACCTGAATATGAGGCAGCGCAGGTGGCTAGAGTTGGTCAAAGATTATGACTGTGAAATCCTCTACCACCCAGGTAAAGCTAATAAGGTGGCAGATGCACTGAGCAGAAAATCCTGTGCGGCATTGATGTCCCTATCATCACTGTCTCTACCACTTGAGAAAGAAATAAAAGATTTTGGAGTCGAAGTAATAGTTGGGCAATTTTCTGCATTGACCCTAGAGTCAACCCTGCTTAAAGATATACAAGAAAAGCAAGATCAAGACCCAGAGATCCAGAAGATCAAGCAGGGGATCCAAGAGGCAGAAAATTCAGAGTTTCGAGTATCAGATAGTGGCATCCTCTATTTTGGAGACCGCCTTTGCGTCCCCAATGATGAGGAACTAAGAAGGAATATTTTAGAAGAAGCCCACAGTACCCCGTACTCTATGCATCCTGGTTCTACTAAGATGTATCAAGATTTAAAGAAAGGATTCTGGTGGTCTGGACTCAAGCGAGACGTGGCCAGATATATCAGTACCTGCTTGACCTGCCAGAGAGTCAAAGCAGAGCACCAGAGACCAGGAGGAGTTCTACAGCCACTTCCCATTCCAGAGTGGAAGTGGGAAGAAATATCCATGGACTTTATCACAGGTCTTCCAAGAACCACCCATGGACATGATGCAATCTGGGTGATAGTGGACAGGTTGACCAAGTCTGCCCACTTCCTAGCCATCAAGTTATCGCATTCAGTAGAGCAGTTAGCACAGATGTACGTGAGAGAAGTAATCAGGCTTCACGGAGTTCCGAAGTCGATCGTGTCTGACAGAGATGGGCGATTCACCTCCCATTTTTGGAAGTGTGTTCAGGACGCCCTAGGCACCAGACTTCAGTTCAGCACAGCTTTCCATCCCCAGACAGATGGACAAACAGAGAGAGTAAATCAGATTTTAGAAGACATGCTCAGGGCTTGTGCGTTGGACTTTAAAGGCAGTTGGTGCAAATTTCTGTGCTTAGCTGAGTTTGCCTACAACAATAGCTATCAGGCCACCATCAGGATGGCACCTTATGAGGCATTGTATGGCAGGAAATGCAGATCACCCATATGTTGGCAAGAAGCTGGTGAGAAGAAAGAGATGGAGTCAGGACTAGGCAGCCAGACTGAGCTTATAGATGAGACCGCTCGGGCTATCCAGACGATCCGCCAGAGGATTGAGACTGCCCAGAGTAGACAGAAAAGTTATGCTGACACACGCCGTAGGCCACTTGAATTCCAAGTTGGAGATTCAGTATTTCTCAAGGTCGCTCCCATGAAGGGAGTGGTGAGATTTGGCAAGAAGGGCAAGCTGAGTCCTCGCTACATAGGACCCTACAAGATTATAAAGAGAGTTGGGAAAGTAGCGTATGAGCTGGACCTACCAGAGGATATGTCAGCTATCCACAGTACCTTTCATGTCTCTATGCTGAAGAAGTGTATTCACGACCCTAGCCAAGTGATTCAGCCTCAGTCAGTACAGATCCAAGAAGATCTTAGTTATGAGAGCAGACCGACACAGATAGTGGACAAAGCAGTTAAGAGATTAAGAAACAAAGAAGTGCCACTAGTGAAGGTCATCTGGCAGAATCAAAAGCACGAAGAGGCTACTTGGGAACGTGAGGACAGCATGAGAGAGAGATATCCAGAATTATTCTAAGTTCGAGGACGAACTTTTTATAAGGTATGGGGGATTGTAACGCCCCAAAATTTCCATTTTTAGTTCTTAAAGTCCTTGGAATTATTTAGAAATGGTTTAGAAATATTCTAGATATTTTTAGGAATTTTTAGAGTATTTTTATGGAATTTTCCGAGTCCGTTTGGTATTTTTGGAAAAAGAAAAAGAAAAAGGAAAAAGCCAAAAAAAAAGGAAAAACCGATTTAGTGCAGCGGGTGGTTCGAACCCGCGACCACACCGAAACAGCACAAGCGCCCAACCGGCTGGGCTAGGGGTATCAAGCACAGAAACGGATGGAGAGAAGGGTATTTAAGCGATAGTTAGGTTGATCCGACCCTTAAGTGTAAATAGCCAATTAAAGAGAGAAGTTTTATTTTCTCTCCTCTCCAAACCCTCACGCCGACTCCCTCTTCTCTCTTGGGCGACGCCGACCAACATCAAGGCCAAGGAGGGCCGGCCGAGACCCTTCTCCAAGAGATAATCCTATATTCGGGGTCCCCGCGACGAGAGGAACGCGTAGGCGTAGAGAATTCTCTGAGATCTCAAGTTTTCTCGAGCTCTAGTCGTCAATCTTGGTTGTAAGTCCAAGATATCAATGTAAGTACTGCTCACCTGCAGTAAGAGGCGGTTTTTCCGCGAGAATTTCCCTTTAAAAGTTTTAAAAAGAGCTATTTCCTTTTTGTTTAAGTTTTTGCATGTTATCTTAGTTCATTAATTGTTGTATGCTTATGTATAAGTTTAATCACATACCCTATATGAGTTCAGGGTCTAAGAAAGTTATGAGAAAAGAAAAGAGAAGATAAAGATAAGAAAAGAAAAGGCCAAGGCCTTAAGAAAATCCCCAAAAGTCAAGACTTAGGGATTTTAGCACGCCAGGTGCTCCAGAAAATGCCAAGGCATTTACAGATAAGAAAGAAAAGTAAGAAAAGCTATTTTATTTTCTAAGGCCAGTACCCGGCGTCCAAGGGCGTCGTTAAAGAAATCCAGGTGTCCAATTCCAAGGTCTTGGCCCTGGTAGACCAAGGTCTGCTCTATTAGGATTGGTGGCTCGCTACCCCCAACCTTTTAGGGGAACGCGCATCAGATGGTACTTACGTCTTCAGTGGATCCAAGTGATTATTATTTTCAAGTATATGCTTTAGCAAAGTTTCTAAAGTTTAAGAAAGTTTTCAAAAGTTAAAGAATAGCTAAAGTTTCAAGTTGAGCCAAGAAAAGTAAATTGAGATATATTATAATGCATGTTATGGTT